>VZRI01001178.1:77706-103672 GCA_013397515.1 Upupa epops
TCTTCATGTGAGATGTTGCCTGTCGTGCGAGGGACTGTAGTTGAGATAGATAGGAGGCCTCACTTAGAATAGTGTTTTGTGAAACTCTTCAAAGTTAGAAATCTATCAAAGTGAAAGCTTGCCTGCATAAAATAGATTAGTTAAAGTTTTTCTTGTCTAATTATCAAATTGAAGGCACTGATGCAGAGTAGAAATGCTTGGGCTAAATTCTAAGATAATACACAGCTCTATGTGAAAATAGTCCTGCATTAATAATGAAGCAATGGGATTTACAGATTCTCATTTGCTTCTAGTGTTAGTAAAAAGCTTGATATGTCCTTATCTTTCATCTTCATACCAGAATGGATTTACAGGATGAGAAGGGGGTGGTGGAGAAAAGACCTCAAGTTATCTCTCCCAGAACACTGCATCATCAGTGGTGTTGGTTTATGCCATCTCTGTAGATGCAGCTGGCCTTGTGTTCTGTTGAAGGGGGAAAAACATCA
Source organism: Upupa epops (assembly GCA_013397515.1). Taxonomy (NCBI): domain Eukaryota; kingdom Metazoa; phylum Chordata; class Aves; order Bucerotiformes; family Upupidae; genus Upupa; species Upupa epops. The sequence continues at coordinate 78,192 of VZRI01001178.1, forward strand.
TCATTCTTGGAAATTCAGTGTGAATACTAAGTCTTTAAGTGTGAAAAAGGCTTTCTCTTGCCTCTTAACTTATCTTGAAGCTGTTTCTGAGTTCTGCCCGTTGATGTTCAAGGATTACAAAGAATTTGTCTCTAGACTTGTAAGCAACTGTTATAATGCTAAGTTAGAAATATTTGGGAAGATGTTAAAGTAGCATTCTAGAGGTTTATGACACACTGTGCCATTATGTGCTGCTGTATAAAAGTTGAATGAGAAATCAACTGATTGAGCTGTGCTATTCACGTAAGGCTTGCTAACCTGTGAATAATGTGATCACCCCAGACGCAGCATTGTGGAGGTTTTATAAGCATCATTACAGTATTTTTATCTGTATTTGCATGTCTTTAAAGGAGGTAAAAAAGTTACTAAGGTTGTAGAGTCAAACTTTCAGTTTGACTGAAAAAAAAAAGAACTTGGCCCTAGGTTCTGCGTTACTTGTTTTTGATAGGATGTTTCTTGCTTTTGGTTATGAAATGCAGATTTTCTTTTAAGCAGGGAGCAAAGATATTGGGTAAAATTATACTGACTCCATGTCCCTTCTGTGGATGAACTTTCTTATGTTGCATGGAGACATCTATCACTTGTAGTATATGAGCACCATGAAAGGAACTTTTGCTCAAGGCATTTCTCCTTTCCAGTTATGCTGTGTGTTCCTTAAAGTAGTCCAGCTTTTCACCAGGAGAGAACAAGGATAATTTCATGACTTAATGCAGCTGGAGAGTATCTTAGTGGCTCAGGATTTCCATCTGACTGGTAAATTCCTATCTCATGCTGTGCAAACCCAGCTCTTCCTGAATAGCTACCAGCTGTCTGTGGCTTTGGGGGACCACTGAAAAAACTACAGTGTGGGAGCATCTGCATCTCCCATAGGCTTATCTCCTTTTCACATCCTCCTTGCAACATACAACCATCTTAATTCACTCATACTTGCCCTCTCAGTGGATTTTCTGGATCACACTCATTCTTTTCTGTGGTATTAAAATTATCTTGGCCCTGCTGTTAGCCACACAGTTACTCTGATAACATGGCTGGGATTGAGATGGAAGGGAGCTGGGTTCTAACTGAATCCCTGAACTGAAAAATATCTGCACGATGAACATTTCAACCCCATTTCAACACAATTGAAGGAATGACAATTTTCAGGACAGGGATAGGATTGACTTAATCTCTAGAAAACATGGTAGCAACCACTACTTTGGATTAACTGTTGTTGCCTTTTCTAGAAGATCCAAGTCTCTGTTCAGGTAGACCTTATTCAGTTACTTTCCTGTGATGATCTGAATGGCTATCTGAAGTCAGACAACTGTTGCAATAAGGATTTGGGAGTAGTAAAGTTATGTGGAGCACCCGAAACCTATCTCTCTTCTACTTTTTGATCTCCACCTTTTAGATAAGACAGTGTGATGCAACTGTCTCAGGTTCAGTAGTGCTCATTTAACCAAGCGTAAAGAAGTAGGAGTGTGGATCATGTCGACGTGTAGCTGCGTATGTTACACAGCCTCTGGACAAAGCTGCTGCTGCTTATTCACCTTTGTGATTGATCGCCACTGTGTTATGTCCTTTCATGTTGTGAGTCACTTACTAGATAGGACATCCCTTCTCTGTCTACTAAACATTGCACAGAGGCTGCTAATCGAGTGACTCACCACAGTGCATCATTTCTAATGTCAGCTCTGCTTTGCTTATTATCCAGGTCTCACTTTGGATGGGGTTACTGATGCTGTAAGATGCCTAAGTGTTCGATTACAGTGGAAGTCTCCTTAAATGCATGACCCATCAAACTGGTCTGGTGACCAAACTGCAGGCATTCTAACATGAGAAAAGACGACTCCTCTTGAACAGGAGAGCTGTATTGTTTTCTATTAGATTGCCTTCTGCTTTGTCACAATCCCACTAGGTATGTCTTGTGATAACCTGTTGTCTGTCCTTGCTGTGCAGATTGCAAAGATGGGCACTGCTAAATGCAGCGAGGCTGGTTGTTTCCTGGGGCAGAATATAGTTTTTCTTCTTGTATTTGAGATTTACCTTATGACCATAACTTGTTTCAGCAGTGTGCAGAGCCCAGGGGAATTGAGAGACAGTACATATCTCTATGTTGCAGAACTCAGGGCTGGGTGGGGAAGCCACTGAAATCAGTAGACAACAAAATTCTGTTGGGGTATTTATTTACTGCTGCTAATATAATAGTTGTGGTGCATCTACCTGCTATCTCTGTCCACCTCACATCACACATGTTAGAGGCAGGCCCTTGGTGTCTCGGTGATCTCTGTGCAATCAGGAAGTGCTATTCATTCATTCCTTCTTCATCCGTGTTTTGGAGAAATGTGATTTGTTAAAGATGTTCAAGTCCCGAGTCCTTCATGGAGAAAAGTCAAGAGCTTTATGAAAGTTGATTGTGAAGACACAGAAACAACATCTGCTTTGCAGTGTTTCTGCTGTCACTGCGTCTCTTGGGGATTCCCTTTCCCATCCACAGTTCACTAAGTTTATGCCATTTGCTAGGCGATGTTCTTGGGAAGCTTTTAGTGCCCGAGGCTGTACTGTGTTCCCATAACATGGTGCCAGTTGGTATCTTTAGATGCATTGCTGGGCTGAGAAATTGCTGACTGGAAGAATCTGCACCAATTACAAGTAATGTGTGCTGAAGAGGGAATGATGTCAGATTGCTTAAATCTATTCCACTGCAGCTTTGTTGGACAAGCATTTCTTGAGGTCTCTGGATCCCTGGTCAGCTTCTCAGCAGGCAGTGAGATAGAGAACACTTTGTCTGGCGTTGTGGATCCTAGAAACATTGAACCCAAGAACAGTTCTGTGCTTGGAGACTAGGTCTGAGGAAAAACTACTTTGAGCTTTAAAATGAAGAGGCCTCTTACACTTGCTTGAAGGAGGAAGCCTGCAAAGCTCAGTGCCAGAAGTGTTTTCAAAGGATTCCAGTGAATATGTCTATGATTATGGGCGTTTGTTGCTGAATGAGATCTTCACAGGAGGAGGAAATATGGTCTAACAGTTCTTCCTAGCCATGTTCTGTTTGTAGTCATAGGATCATTAGGAATTGGAAGGGACCTTGAAAGATCATCTAATCCAATCCCCCTGCCACAGCAGGATCACCTAGACGAAGTCACACAGGAACACATCCTGGTGGGTCTGGAACGTCTCCAGAGAAGGAGACTCCACAACCCCCCTGGGCAGCCTGTTCCAATGCTCTGTTACCCTCACTGGGAAGAAGGTCCTTCTGATATTTATATGGAACCTCCTCTGTTCCAGCTTGCACCCATTACCTCTTGTCCTAGCACCAGATGACCTTCAGAAGAGCCTGGCTCCATCCTCCTGACACCCACCCCTCACACGTTTATAGACATGAATGAGGTCACCCTTCAACCTCCTCTTCTCCAAGCTCGAGACCCAGCTCCCTCAGTCTTTCCTCATAGTCCTTTGGTATAAGTTGGCAAAACAACAGTCTGCTCATATTACTGCTGGTTCTGTTGCCACAGGAACTCCCACACAAAGTTGTGAGGGTTCCTGGCAAATTTGGTTTGAACAGCCAGAGCCAATAGCTCTGCAGGTAGATTATCTGTACCTTGGATAAGGCGTGCAGCCCTCCGTATATCCACAGCAATTTGTACATGCTGCTGGTAGCCTTTGTTTTTTCATTATTAGCCAGTTGCACTGCCTGGCTGATTTAAAGTCTCCCTGATATGTGATTAAAAAACAGCAATGTCAAGAGATCTGCAGTAAAGCTGAGATCCTCTAAAACGTGGCCAGTAACTATCTGGAAGGATGAACAAATGAGCCAAACCCCAAACGTAATTTAGCCACAATGCAGGTGCCTCCATATCAGCCAGGAATTTTTCATTTTCCTCTATTATGCTTTGTTATGAGTTTTATTTCTGCTTGAGTCATGTGCAGGAGTCTTATATCTTTCACATTAGGTTATAAAGAAATGTAAAAGTGATAACTTCCAAATATTGTGTTCTGCCCTTCAGGTGGATTGCCTGCTATTATCCCGCTGATGAGAAATAGTGATTCTCCCCCATGTATTTATATGCTGCACCCTTTGAACTTGCAGTGATCTGAAAGCATTTTAGCTCCTCACAGAAAACAACTCTCCTCCTGTCTTGCAAACAAATTGAAGAATTAATTATAAGCTGAGAGAATAGAGATTTCTATTTTGGAGTTTCTTGACAATCAGTATTATGGAAACATTTTGAGGGGAGGAAGGGACAATAAAATTGTCTTCCCACCTCATGATTTGGCTTGGAAGAGTGTCTTCAGTTTTAATTCACTTGAAGAGTTTTCAGGTCCAGATTTGCCAATCTCCTATATGGACAAAACTCTTCTTTGTGTGATTTCTGACTACCACACATGGCTGGACCCATCCGAGCTCCAGCCCAGCTCCAGCTGCTGAAAGTCTCAATTTTCCTGAGCACAGAAAATCCAAAGATGGAACAAGACCTTCATGTGGATGTTTGCCAAAACACACAACAAAAGTGAGGAGAGAAGGCTCTTCTATCACAGTTCTGACACAAAACAAGTCTCAAAATAGTTGCATCTTCTGAAATTCCTTGCCTGACTGGGAGCCTGATGCATCCCTGGTGTAATGGTAGCTACATTCGCAAGCAGCTGTGTGTTTGCATGTCCACTCGCATCAAATGCAACAACTAGATTGCATTCTGGCAGAAAGTCTTTAGGAGCACTAAGATAGCCAATGATGACAACAACTTAGCAGACTTTCAGAACTGCTGTCTTGTTCACAACTGACAGATACCCTTAGAATATGTCAAGTATTAACTCATTCCATTGTGGATTGTTGTATGAGGGGAAGGGGAGGCTTTGGTTTCGCCCAGCTGTGTTCCATATCACTGGGCTTTCAAGACTTCTCCTTGAGAAGCTAGGTAATATTTTTGTACAGCTGTAGCTGGAGGACAGTACTTGGCATCTGTTCAGGGTGATGTGTCAAGGACATGCAGGCTGTACAAAAAGGGTATCTCTGATCCTAATAAGGCAGTGTGTCTACACTGTTCTTTACAAACTCAAAAGGACTGAGACAGTGGTGTCCAACTTAGATGGTGTTCAGGAGGCAAACTGTGCACTCTTGGACTTCTGATGTCAGGAGAGAACAGCATAAAGCATTTTAAGAGGAATAAGGCAAATTTATGATGTATTCTGAAACCCTGTGAAGAGGTAATGAGGAAAAGAACAGTGATTAATTTGCAGTCCCATTTATTAAGTTCTGATTGTGCTAGGGAAAACATGGCAGAAGATTTCTGAAGCCTTTAAAAACAAACCAATCCCAGTCTGATGGAAAAAACTTTGAGCCTCCTAGGGATAACTCATATGTCAACATGGATGCTGCATTTTGAGATGCTCCTGGAAAGCTCTGTGCTCAAGGGACATGGAAAGGTGTAGGGTAACGTGAAACAGGGGAAGGAAGGATGTGGAAGACAAGGAGGAAATTGATTATCCTTGGTGACTTTAATAAGGAATCTAAAGTCAGTTGAAGCTAAGGGTGTTTCATGAGTTCCCATGTCTTGTCTCTATAATCAGCATTTATAAGTGCTCTTTTTGTAACTTCAAATAGCATGAATCCTTTATTTTCTGTGATTGGAAGCTTTTGAATATTTCTCAGCTTTGTGCTGTTGAAGATCCTCAGACCAGAGGATCCCCATGTTAGAATAAACATATGCCATTGGTAAATGCACATAATCTGTCTCTTCAGCAGCATCCTCTTTCCAATGAGTACTTCATCCTACCTCACAGTAAGCTCCAAGGGTAAATATTTACAGAAATGGTGATGGCTACCAAGAAAATGGCCTTTCTATTTAGTGCTAGAGAATCCATCCCAGTGTATTAATAGTATTTCTTGCCAGAAAAGCCTGTAGCACAAAGCTACCCCTGTGAATAAAAGATATGGTAATGTTCTTGTAATGCTGCCCTTCTAAGAACATGACAGCAAATGTCTGAGAAGGGATTGCATGGCACAGAATTTAAACAGCTTTTTAAAAATCCGTCTCAAGTTGAAGCTGCAAGACAACCCAATATTGCACAGACCTGAAAAAGTTGTGTAGGTATGAGTTGAGGAAGTTGTCTGCCTTGCCAGGTTTGTCTTCTCTCTGGGAACAGGCCAGTAGGAAATGGGTAGTTGAGGAGAGACTGTCCAATTTTTCAGAGGAGAATGGTGCAGGAGCAGATTTCTTTGCTTGGCCAGCTCCTGGCTCTGCACCAGACCACCTTGCACTTGGCAGAGACTAGCAAAGCCTAGGTGGAACCTCTGCAGTAGAGTTGTTAGATTTCTTCATTGTAGCTCTCTAGCCTGAAATGTTCCAGGGTCTTCATTTCTTACAGAAAAGTACGAGCACATTCTGTTTTGGGGAGATGGTGGGTACAGTGCACTTGTGTGGATCTTGCCTATCTTAAAATATGAGCTGTTCTGTGATTGATGAATTATCTTAAATTCCTGTAAATAAAAGACAGGAACAGATTTACTAGTGGAAAGTATGCTAGCTCAGCATCTTTTCTCAGTCCTGGACTTCCTCTATCTGGTAGCATTACCTTTGCCAATTTGAAAATATTGCAGAACATGATGAATTTAAATTTCTGTGCTTTAATGCAAGACTGTGGCTGCACTACAGGCTGAGAGTTTGAACACCAGTCTCAAGATCTGATAAAAACATACAGGAGGGATAGGGGAGGTGGTTTACTTGAGTGTAACTGACTTGGACTGTTCACTGACTCAGACGATGGTAACAGTCTGAACCCCTTTACTTGCTCCATCTAGAAAAAAGGTAAATGGTCCTCCTTTCCATTTCTATGTGATGTTTTATTGATAGGGAACCCTTTGGTTACAGACATTGAAAAAGCAGAGAAATGACATCACTTTGTTCTGGACAAGCCTACCTCAGGAGTGGAGTGCTGAGAACCCAGATAATGGAAGCCACCCCTAGCTGCATTAATGAGTCTAAAGCTGCCAATTGCTGATTGTGCTGGGCTAGCCAGCCCTAAGCCCATTCACATTCATTCATTTAAGCAACTTAGACAAATCTCTTGATTTTAAAAGAAAGCCTTCATAGCAGCTGTGCTGGGGTGGTGCAGACCCTTTCAATTTGAAGAAGGGATGCTTACCACAGAATATTTACAGCAGTCAGGTTATGTTAGCAGTCATGAGCCCTTGGCTCTTTCAGTGTGTGATGTTCGATCCTATGATTACCCTTTTGTAATCCAAGGAATAGTTTCTACACTGACTGCCTTTTTGTGTATCTTTTCTTTCCTAAATTGCCTGCATGTTGTGTATAAATCACAAAGCCACACTGCATGTAGAGAAGATCTGCTTTTTGGTTTGTGAAAGTATGAAATAAGAAGCCAGTATTTTGCATTAGTAGCAGTCTGAAAGAAAGGATGTATGCTTTTGGAAAGCATCTATTTTCATCTTCATTTTTATACATCTAGCTCAAGAGCTTTTTATAGAATTTCTGCTCTGAAAAGGTTAGGTGGGTAAACCAATGGGATACAAGCAATTTCAGGCAACTATAGTGAGCAGAAACTTCCACAGTTGTGAGGTCAGGGGCAAGTAGGGCTAAGACCTGAAATACAGAGGAGGAAGCAGGAAAAGGTGGACTCTAATGCAGTACAGTTCCATCATCATCATCTGAGTGATAGAAGACCACCCTACTCTTTTTAAAATGGGTGTAATCACCCTCAAACCAGTCACCAGGATCTGTCTCACTCTGTCTGGCAATCCTGGTTGTCAGACATAAGTCTCCTGTGGTTATAGGGCTTGCTTGCTATCCTCAGAGGTGACTAGACAGGGCACTTGTACCTCCTGCATGGTCAAAACTAAGGTTCTTCCCCCATGTTTCCAGTAGTAGAAGTGAACTGTTCTAATACAATTGTGTTTGCTTCAGTGGTGATAGATGGAACTCTTACAGAGAAGAGGTGTTAGCTGAGAGCAGACCTACATCAAGGTGGCAGCAGATGATGGAAAGTCATCTGTCAACGTAGGTCCTGCTCTTTCAGGCTTTTTGAAGAGCCCTGCACAAGGGATACAGCTTGGTTTGCTGCAGTTGCACTCAACCACAAGTCGAAAACCTGTGGGATCACTGCTGGCTCCCTGTGAATATTTTGGCACAGCACTTGCTCAGGGAATCCTCAAGGATTTGGCCTGTTGTTAGCAGTTCTTAACTGCTGATTGTTTACAGATCCTTTTTAATAGACAGAGACTTGTAGGTGTTTAATGTAAAGCCTAATTACTTGAGGTTTAGGCAATAGGGATGAATTTCATCCAAAATGGTCTGACATGTAAAAAACAGTGCTCTTTGGCTCCTAGAGTCAGTGCACTGGAAATACATAGAGTTTTTCTGGCTGAAAGGTGCATGTAACATGTACCAATGAAATGATTGCAGCTCTTGGGGGCTAACATTGCTTTGCTCTGACCATTATAGCTCACTGCATCCCTAAGTATGCAAAAAATCCCCTGGAAATGTACTGCCTGTCAGGTCTTATTGCTTAATGATGTAGCCAGAGGCAGACCTGACATTAAGGCCATTCTTTCCTCCCAGTCAGGAAGGCATCTTTAATCCCATCAGAGCTGAGGCACTTAGGAACTGCAAAGGGAGCTTGCTCAAAGCTGTCACTTTGTTACCTTAATGAGCCCATTCTTCAATCAAGGTAGTTTATTCTCCGGGAGCTCAATTGTAGTGTTTGAATACTGGGTATTTATAGAGTTAGTCCCAGGCTCTTACCTGCCTTCAGCCATTATGCTGTTATATCTGCTTTCTTTAGCTGGGTCAGCTAGTAGGGTGGAGGGCATCAACTGAGCTTTGCAATTTAGTCTGTCCCACAATAGGACTCCTAAAAAGCTGGAACCTCATTAATTCCCCTTCCTTCTGGGCAGGACACTACTTAACAAATTATACCAGGTGAGGAGGGGGGAAGGAAAATAAAGACTAACAATTAATGCAGTTGTAGAGCTTGCTTTTATAGCAAGGGCTGCAGAGCAGGATTGTGCTGACAGTGCTGGGATTCACCTGCCTCTGTCAGCAGCACTGCCTCCTCCATTTGCTTTGCTTCCCTTACTTTTGCTTGTCTTGTTCTGCCTGCCTGGGCTACTCCTTTAAAATAACGGGACCTGACTGTGGCAGAAGTACCAGACTAGTAGCATATAATGTTTGAGGGAAAATCTGTTCTAAACCAGCATCTTATTTTTTCCCCGCTCCCTCTACTACCTAAACTCCTCAGTGTTCAGGGATTAGTCAGGACTAGGTAAGACAGAACGGGGGCATGTGTTTATACTGTGAATTGAATCTGCACTGGAGCCTTCATCTGTTTTCTGTCAGGATTCTCAGAATCTGAGACTGTATGACAGATCCTCAGATTCTGACCTTGCTAATCACAGGTTGCTGTCAGGTCAATATGGAGAGGTAAGAGCTTTCTTATATCAGTGAGCCATGAAAACACACTTGACCATAGTGTTTCCAGAGCTGCCTCATGAGGTTTCTCAGGATCCTTGTACTTGCCAGGGAAGCACAAGGCATTGCCAGCCAGCTCGTTGCAGGACTTGGTGCTCAGCCCATCTGGCATATTCACCTGCTATTTTGCAAGTTGCCAGATGCCTGCTTGCATGCTAAGGAAAGGTTGCCATACAGCTTGTAGATAAAATATTAATGAGTGGTTGAAAAATACCAGTAAAAGCATCCAAGCAGGGCTATGCAAAGAGGGGAGTTAGAACTTCACCAACAGCCAGCCTTTCTCACCAGTGAGAAACTCTGCCAGTTGTCCTCCCTGCTACCACCCAGCATTTTAAAATCACAGAGTGGCTGTTAACATGCCCACAGGTTGGAGAGGAGACAGCAAAGCTGGCAAAATCCCAGCAGTGCTATGCTAGATCTCATGGATGGTACTAATGTCTTGTAGCCACAGAGCAGCCTTGTGCTTTTTGTCCTTTGGGATGCCAACTGTGAATGCAGTGCTGGATGCAAAACGCTTCTTGCCCAAACTTGTTTGCCACTTAACTTGGGTGAAATTATTTTGTCTTATACTGAAAAGGAAAATTCTCCAGCGGTTTGGTTTGTGTCCATTAGAAATGATCCAAAGGACCACCATATTAGTTGTGATGATAGGGAATGAGCAAGGAGTGCTGGGTGTGCAGGGAGTCTGCAGGTCCCAGATTGCTCACATCCCATCCCCCCCCCCCCCCCCCCAATCCTATTTTCCATTTGTCCTGCAGAACTTCAGTGCTTACTTTGTTCTTTCAATAGTTTTCCACAATGACAAGGGGGGAGGGGCTATTGTTTTTACCTTGACACGAATAACATCTCGCATGTAATTTGGTTTTTGTTGAATTCCAACACCTTCCTTCTTTATTCAGGGCAAACAGTGATGGCCCAGGCATGGTGTCAGATTTTCCCCACTTCCTGCTCTGGAGAGATGCTTAGGGCTCAGATGTTTTTTCCTCCTCCCCACAGCTGTGCAACCTGATCTACAAAATGGGGTTTGAGTAGTAGTTTTGAGGAGCCTGCCCTCATCTCTGTTTCAATCATCATACTGTCATAATGCAAACGACCTTGGGTGTTTTTGGAGGAAGGTCACTGGTTACCGGTCTGCAACAGTTTGAGAGAGATATTTGTGTTTTGTCTTTGTGCGCTTATTGCTTCTGCCATGGAAATGCTTGGGTGTTGTTTTTTAAAAATACATTTCCCTAGGCATTTTCTAAGGAAAAAGAAAAAGGTAAAGCTCCATAATTGCATTCAACACAGCGTCGTGTCAAAATCATCTCCAGCCCCCAGCCTTGTGCTTGAGTTGCTCTCCCCTTCCTGCCTTCAGAAAAGTTGGCTGTGGCTGATGTCCCTAATAGGTGACTCACAGGAGCAAACCATAAAACCAAATCAAACCAATATTTTTTCATAAATGAAACAAGGCTGTGTGGAAGCTTGGCATCACCACTGATATTGCAAACAAATCTTGTTTATAGTAATCAAATAACCTGTTGATATTTTTGTGCCGGTAAAGGAGGCACTCGGGGAGACTGTAAGTACCACCCCAACTGCTCCTACCTGGAACGAGTATTTTGGAGGCTAAAAGAGTCTCTTGCACACTGCCACTGCAGCTCTGGATTTCATTCCTCAAAGCATTTATCCAAAGCTGTCCTGCAGGTGTTGTTCTTCATACTGGGTAGGTTTTGAGTTGGGGTGGTTCAGGTCAGGCTTGTATGCTATTCATTTCAGAGCTGCTGTCCTCCTTCCGTGGTGGGATTCAGGCTGATGTTACTGGGCTGGACAAGGCTGAGAACTCATTCCTGAGCACTTCTCCCTGTCAACCCAACTTTGTATGGAAGAAAATTGTGATGAACCCCACTTCTGGCTGCCAAGATTGTCTTTTTGGCTCATGTCCCCTAAGGTGGTAACAGTGCAGCACTAGAAAGCAGAAAACATATCCCTTATGGGCTCATGCTGGCTCACTGCTCTGCAGTACAAAACTAAACTGAAGCCAACTCTGCTGAGGCTTCTTCATCTCCAGCCATTTGGTTTATGAGCAAACACAGCAATTTTGCTTTCTATGAGGGAAGGAGGAAGATGGGAACTAAAGCAAATATTTTGTTTCTTTCATTGTCTTAGTCCCAAAGAAAAACTGCGGAAACTACGTGGAAATGTTTTCTCTTCTTGAATGCTTGGGTCAAGCCCGTGACTGGATTGCATTGAGAAAGAAATCGAGATTGGTGCTTTTGGGGTAAATGAAGGTGGATCTTCCACGTGCTTTGCTGACAGGAGTGAAATAACTGTGCAAGTGCTGGAGGAATGAAACCAAGGTTTTCTTTTCCAGAGATCTGAGTTGACTTTGCTCTCACTATGACTGCATTTGGTCATTCCTGATAAATAGAGCAGAGTGGTGCCTGCTTTTTGTTCCACAGGTGGAAAACACAATCAATGCCCTACACATGCAGCACACAAGAGGTTTCTACCAGAGGCTCCAAGCGGGAGGTAACAGTCTTCAAGAGACTGGTCTTTTTCCATCCATTAATCTCTCTAAGTAGTTTCCCAGTGATTCTTTTCATCAGGTTAGAAAAGATGGGGAAAAGATTGCTCACTGGTTGGCCCAGAGGAGGTAATCCTGAAATTTCAACAGACTCAACACAAATTTCCCTTCCTCTTTCACTTACCTCTCTCACAGGCTTGAATCAGCCAGTCTGTTTAATCACTCATCCTGCTGACTGGCCTGGTCATCTTTCCATGGGCTTCGTCTCATCCCCTACTTTTTTCAGACAGAATGATCCTAACCGGTGTTGGAGGTTTGTGTGCAGGCTGTTGATGGAGTTTGGATTGTTTTAAATAGGAGCTGAGGAACTCTGGACTGGTTTCGTAAGTGCTCCCACCACAGTTCTCACTTCGCTGAACAAACTTGAAGGCTCAAGAAGCCTTGTGGTCTGTAAGCACCACTGTTCCTCACTGCCTCTGGGGTTTGGGAGTTCTAGTGCTAGGTGCATTAAGCAGAAGGTCAGATGGGTGATCAACCTAGTTTCTAATGCTTTTGCTGCAGTTATTATTAAGGCAGGTAAAAGGTTAAGTGGGGACTCCATCTGAGTCCCTACAATGGTAATGGTTGTGTCATGTAGAAGATCTGGCATATGAGTTGTCCCTTGCCAACTGGAGTCAAGGCAGGAGAAACCACTGCATCAAAAAGTTGAAGTCCAAGACTTTATGTGTTTGTTTACTACTGTTTTGCTGGCTCTTAAACTGTTTGCTAGTACTCATTCTAAATTCATGAAGTACTATAAATACTCACAGAGAAAAACTTCATTATTTTTTCATAAAGGACAAGAAATATGGTTTGGAAATTCAGTTTAGTAATCATGCTTCCAAACAACTGAGGGCTTGCTGGGTTCCCATTAAAAGCTTGTCAGATAGTGCCTGTGCTCTGAGCCCTGGGTGGGCTATTCTGACTGCAAAATGGAAAAGTTAAACGTTTCTAATTAGGCAAATTCCCATATGTCTGGTGTACTTCATAAATTCCCTAAAGACTGGGGGAAATGCTTGCTACCTGTTACCACCTGTCAAGCTGCATGTTTGGTTTTTAATCTCAGGTCCTCTTTTAGGTCCCTTCTTGCTGCCAAATTAAATGGGTTTGATATAAGCGGGACCTGAAGTCTACCCTTCTTCTAATCATAGGAAATGCCTGCTCAAAGTCCTCATCTGTTATGACTAGCAAACAGCTACACAGTGAGGAGTGGGTGTCAGGATGGAGCCAGGCTCTTCTCAAGGTCATCTAGTGATAGGACAAGGGGCAATGGGTGCAAGCTGGAACAGGGGAGGCTCCATATCAATATCAGAGGAAACTTCTTCCCAGGGAGAGTAATGGACCTTTAGAACAGGCTGCCCAGGGGGGTCGTGGAGTCTCCTTCTCTGGAGACGTTCAAGACCAGCCGGATGTGTTCCTGGGCGACTTGGTCTAGGTGATCCTCCTGTGGCAGGGGCAGTGGACTAGATGATGTTTCGAGGTCCCTTCCGATCCCTAAGGATTCTATGAGTCTCCCTTCAGATACCATCAGTTCTACTTAAGCCATTCCTGACGTACCAATTGCTTGATATCATTCTTAAACTCCTTCTGGGGGACTCCAATATGTCCTCCACATCCATTCAGCTGGTGCAAGAATTGTTAAAGCTATGCCAGCCTGAGTTTTCCTGTGTTATCATTTAAACTTACTATTCCTTGCCCTCTCCACCCTGGGTGTGGGATCAGTCTTTTATTTTTTTGTTATAATTGTTATTACTCTACTCATACCCCCTTAAATGATATTTTAAATCTTGTTCTGAGTCATCAAGTTGATTTTCTCCTCTCCCACCCATTCGTAATATTTTCTAGATATTCATTCAGGTTAATGTTCTTTAATTTAGGTTCCAAAATTAATAGTCCCCTGATAAAACGCTCCAGTTAAAATTACTCCCTAGGCTTAAGGCAGATGTCATGTGTGAGTCATAATGTATTTCCATCCCTCTGAGAGCAATGCTGTTCATAATGTCACACCCAGAAATATCAAATTGTCTGCTGAATATTTAGACATGAGTGTATATTTGGTAACTAGAAAGAATAGGTATAAGTGAATGTTCAGAAATGCTACTAATGTAGGGATATTTGCTAGGTCTTTGTGTTTGTTGGCTGTAATGTAGTTATTTAAGTGCCTCTGAAGCATTTTCAAAAGTAGAATGCATAAGACACCTTTGAGGAAATGCTTATCAACATTTTATAAATCAGATTGCTTACAGGCGGGAACAACAGTAATACTCTGCACTAGTGAGACTGCACCTTGAGTACTGTGTTCAGTTTTGGGCACCACAGCATAAGAAGGACACTGAGGTGCTGTAGTGGGTCCAGAGAAGGGCAAAGAAAGGGACCTGGGGGTCCTACTGGACAGCAGGATGACTATAAGCCAGCAATGTGTTCGTGTGGCCAAGAGTGCCAACAGCATCCTGGGGGGGGATCAGAAGTGGGGTGGTTTTGCTCACCTTCTACTCTGCATTGGTGAGACTGCATCTGGAGTACTGTGTCCAGTTCTGGGTCCCTCAGTTCAAGAAGGATACAGAGCTGCTGGAGCATGTCCAGCGTAGAGCAACAAAGATGATGAAGGAAGTAGATCACCTCCCTTATGAGGAAAGGCTGAGGGAGCTGGGTCTCTTGAGCTTGGGAAGAGGAGGCTGAGGGGTGACCTCATTCATGTCTATAAATATGTGAGGGGTGGGTGTCAGGAGGATGGAGCCAGGCTCTTCTCAAAGTCATCTGGTGCTAGGACAAGAGGCAATGGGTGCAAGCTGGAACAGAGGAGGTTCCATATCAATATCAGAAGGAACTTCTTCCCAGGGAGAGCAATGGAGCAATGGAACAGGCTGCCCAGGGGGGTTGTGGAGTCTCTTTCTCTGGAGACGTTCAAGACCTTTCCTGCCAAGAGCCTGTTTCACTCCCTTTCTTGGAGAAGCGGGAACAAGGGGTTGCTGGGGTGTACCCAAAGCCTCAAAGAAGGTACCTTTAACTGCCTGTTCCATCAACCCACATCCCACAGAAAAGGAGAGACACTGCTATGGGATGGTGGCCAGTAGATCCCATAGACAAGCTTCTGACATGTCACCTTCTGCTTGTGGAAAACTCCATCTGAGGTTTACAGGCTGTGATGTCTAAAAACAGATTGGCACTGAAAGCCAAGCAGTGCCCTGCCAAAGCTCTGACAGTTGGAGAGCATCTGCAGCATTTCCTAAGCGTGCCGATGCTTGGAAATGAAAAGCAGCAAGCCAGAGTCTGAAACACGAGTGTCTTCTTCCTCAGGGACATCACCTATTCAAGTGGGCACAGGGACTGATGGGGTGAGGGGGGATCTTATCACTCTCTCTAACTACCTGAAGGGAAGTTGTAGACAGGTGAGGATCAGGCTTTCCTCCCAGCTGTGCCAGGGGAGGGTTCCTTCCTCTTGGAAAGGGTGGTCAGATTACCCAGGCAGGTGGTAGAATCACGATCCCTGGAGGTGTTTAAGAAAAGACTGGGTGTGGCATTTAGTGCCCTGGTCTAGCTGATGTGGTGTTAGGCCATTGGCTGGACTTGATGATCTTAGAGATCTTTTCCAGCCTCAACAATTCAGCAATTCTGTAACTTCACTTGTTGCTCTCAAGTAACATATAAAGGAGTCTCAGCAGTGCTGGAAGTGCCTGGGTGTGGGACATTATGGAATACAAGGGCTCTATCAGGACCAGGAAGGTGCATTGGCATGGTGGGATATGCAGGCATTTCCCATAGGGTGCCCCTCAGCAGTGTGGCTGCAGCAGAAAGAAGAGGCTCCAAGCTAAAGGCTTAGATCATAACCCTTCAGCTACATGAATTCAAGAGAAAGCAGGTAAGAATTGGGACCCCCCCCCACAAACCTGAGGGACTTTGCCGTTCAGAAGGTTGTGACGGTCTAGTTGGGCAGTGTAGTGCTGCTGCTGAACAGAGAAAGTAGATGTTTTACAGGAGAAGATGGAAAGAATGGGGTCTCCTGAAAACAGAGAAAATTGAAAGGGGAGGAAATCAGTCCTCAAATGTGTTAAGTGTGTGAGTGGCTTCAAAGAGTGGGGGATTAATCTGTTCAAGTACACAGTGGGTAGAATCAGTAATAATGAATTTAAATTCAAACAAGGGGCGCTTAAATTAGCATAAGAATTTTGGCTCTAAGAATAGCAAAAAAAAAAAGGAATAAGAGGTGGAGCCTCTGTTACTCAACCTCTCCTCAAATTCTTCAAACAAAATCAGTCAAGGATGGCTCAGGCAGAGTTAGATATATTTATTTTTTTTCCCAGCCTTGCTTTTTACTGGAGGCTTGAAGGGTAGAGACAAGGTATTTATATCTGTTTCCTTTCCTCTTTCAGAGTGGCATCCAGCTTTGCTCTCGTGTACTTCCTCAATTTCTATTTAGGGGAGGTTGTGCTCCGAGTGACTCTAAACATACTCTAAATTTATATTTAGGTTGAAACTGTAAATCTAGAAGTCTTCATTTGATTTTTTGGCAACTGCTGTCTAAACCTTCTCTTGTAAGAAGTAGAGGAAAAAAGTCCGTTACGTTGAACGGAGACTTGAGTCCTGTTCTTGATTGTGCTACAGTCGTCCTGTGTTACCTTGGGTAATTTTCTGATGTGCATTAGTATATCAAGTAATCTTTATCCTCAGAGAAAATGGTAGAAGAGACCTTTTGTACTCTCTCAGTGGCAAGGAGTACTTCTGCTCTGTACCACCCCTAAGATATGGAGACACCATCATAGCTGAAACCTTTGTGCGGCTAGAGCAGGCAACACTATTCCTTTGTAAAAATCTGGGATCACCGATGTCATACAAATACAGAAAAGCTCACAGATGACTTCCTAGATGAAATCCAGTAATGATGTGTTTAAAGAGCTCAGAAAAAAGAGGAGAGAGCTCAGTGTGGAACTAAAGCAAATGGATGCACTCGCTGAGCCCAAGAGTTTGTGCCTCTGGGGCGAGACTTTGCTGTGGAGATGGTATCGTGCATTTCAGTACAGCACTGTACAGCTTGCTGGTCTTTTGGTGCAGTGGTTTGGAGTCATTCACAGCTGTATGGGTTCATTTTGGGAACCAGTGTTCCATTAATGGGATGTAAGACCCTGGCAGGAAGTTTTTTCTAAAGCTTGGGGTTGTTGCAGGGAAGGAAGTAGCTTTCAGGCTGAAAAAGAGACCATCCTTCTCTTTAGAATCATAGAATCATTAGGGATCGGAAGGGATCTCAAAAGATCATCCAGTCCCTTACCACAGCAGGATCACCTAGGCCAAGTTGCACGGGAACACATCCAGGCGGGTCTGGAACGCCTCCAGAGAAGGAGACTCCACAACCCCCTGGGCAGCCTGTTCCAATGACCCATTACTCTCTCTGATCCTGCCCTGCTCTGGCTGAATAGCAGCCCAGTCTGCTGTGCTGTTGGCGACACCACCCAGCTTTGTGTCATCAGCAAACTTGCTGACAGTGTACCTGAATCCCTCATCCAAGTCATTAATGGATTGAAGAGGCCTGGTCCCAGCACTGATCCTTGGGGGACCCCACTGGATACAGGCCTCCAACTAGACTCTTTTGTTATTGTCCTAATTTTTTTTATTTCTCTTTACTTGAGAAATTGTTTCTGTCTACCTATAAGGATCCTGTAGCCTCTCCTGATTCGAGATTCCTCACCAGCATTGCTCTTAGGTGCTCCAGAAGTGTCACTGGTTGTGCCTGTGCTGTGAAATAGTTGTTTGCTCTCCAGGCAGGCTATCCCTGACACGTCAGAGAGATGTGCAGGCATACCATGAGTCTCTGCTGGCCAGACAATCTGACAGCCCGGTGGGGATCTACTGCTTTTTTGGAACAGCCCATCCCTGACCTTGCTCAATTTCCACCTTCTGGTGTGGTCCTTGAGGGTTTTATACCTTCTGTATTGGCAGGGTTTTGTGTAGTTGAGTTACTGTAGTCACCTCAGCAATTTCACTCCTGTGTTGCCCTCCTCTCCTTTCCTTGCAGGGTATTAGACCACAGGCTGTTGTAGCTCACCGGCAGTTTTCCAGGCCATAAAAACAGTTTGGCAGAGCTGTAAATGAGCTGCATCACGGGCTGGAGCTCAAATTTGTTACCTGATGTAGTTTATTCATCAGCCAATACAGTCAGTCTTGCTAGTCTCTGTGGAAGATGCTCATGATAATATTTAGTACTGAAGTACCGGGTTGCATTTCAGTTTCTGGCATTCTCTTCATTTCCACCTCCTAGTCAGCAGATTCTTTGTTAGGGACTGGAAGCTCTGCAGGATGGCTTTTTAATTATATTTTTTTAGCAAAGTACAAAACCCAGTCCCAGGAACTCAGTGTGCCAGGGGCTTTCAGACACTGACGTAGAAGGTACCTGTTAAAACACGCACTCTTTAGTCTTGACATATAATCTCTGTCTTGGGAAGTGGCAATGGGAACAGCTTTTTAGCCTGGAGAAGTGTTGGTCCGATCCTGACTTTGTAGTGTCAGTCTGTGCGTGGTGTGAGCATCTGTTTTCCCTGGCACTGAAGCTTGAGCAATAATGAAGCTGAGATGAGGAAAATGCAAAAGAAAGTGGGATAGGCTGAGCCCCTAGAAAGCTCTGAAGTAATTCTGTCCTTAGCTGGTCTGTCATCGTGCAAATCCATTAATTCCCATGACATTTCTATAAGCTTCTGAACTGGTTCTGTTTCTTTTCAAAACCCTGTGACTCTTTTATTCCCATCTCTTCCCCATCACCAAGCAAATCCCAGGGCTTTTCTCTGGGCACTTTGGAAGGTGGCACTTCTGTCTTTACCTGTTTAAAGCAGAAAACTAAAAAGAAAACTGTTCTGCTGCAGGGGGAAAAAAAAATTCCCTGGCCCTGGCACCAACAATAACAGAGAAGTGAGACTGTGCACAGGGAGTGGATATGTTCAAGGCGAGACCTCCTTAGGGAGCGATCCTATTTCAGTGTGACTGTGCAGAGACAGTGATGCTTTCTGAAACAGGATTCAAAGAGGAGCAGAAGAGCGAGGAGCTGAAGCACTCCTTTTGCCAGTGGAACCAGCTTCGCTCAAGTAGTGAATAAGAGAGAAACTGCAAAACCTCTGATTTAAAGCTGTTCTGCTTGAATGGTATTGCTATCAAGCAACTTTTGTAAGCACTGAAAGCCTTGCCAGGGATAAAGGAATAAGAAGCAAAGGACCCATTCAAGTTGTACAGCAGTTTCACTGTAGTTCTTAGCACATGGAAAACTTTTGGCTACTGTGATTGTGGAAGCAGCAAGAAACACAAAGATGGGTAACACAGTGTCTTCTCCCTCTGATCACCAGTTTTGTGCACTGAGCAAGACTCTGAGAACACTCAGGTTCTCTTGTACTACCTGAAACCTCAGATTTCATTCCATGTGTGGTTTTGGTCTGGAAGTCTGTCTGTAGAAAGTCCTTCATTTGACGTCTCCTCTGTATGTGAAAGATGTTTGTTTGCATGAGAGGAGTGAGGTCCCATCTAGAAACACTTGCAAAAATGCTTGTCAAGCTGTGGGACAGAGCGCAAGGAGCTCAAGTGAGAAGCGACAATCTGCTTCGTGCAGCAGGGAAGCACTTGGCAATGATGCAATTTATAAGTGAAAGAGCTGCCAAGTTGTTTTTTATATAGTTTGCAGAAACACAACCTGGGAGTTTGTAGGATGGGTCCTCTCTAATGGATTTGTGTAGAAAATGTGGTGTAAAAGAACAAGATAGAGTGCGGCACACTCCCAGCCTCTCAAGGTGTTGCTTTGTGGCTGTTGTCCAAGTAAAAGAGGTCTGAACATAAATGTATGTGTTAGACCTTTGGTATTCAACAGTCATTTCATGTTTTTGATGGGGCAGAGGGAGCTTGAGGCAGGTCTGTTTGTTCTTGTAAAGAGGGACTTGAAGAAAACCAAAGCAGCGTAAAAGATTCTGTAGAAACTTTCACTTTAGCAGTCATCTCCATGAACTCATCTGCTTTATAAGTTGCCATCAAACAGCAGAAATCTGACTGTAAGGCTGCGGGTTTAGTTCTGTTTCTTTTGGTAGGGAATATTAAAATAAAAAAAAACCACATTGAAGCCAGGACCTGTCCCATCACCCCAGCTAGGGAACAGAGCAGCCCCAGCCTGGATGTTGGACACCTTGGTGGGAATGGGAGCCATGGAAAAAGGACAAGACACGAGCCCATGAAAAAGTATGGGTGTAGGATTGGCAGGGTCAGGCAGACACAAACACAATGTGACTGTGCTGGGGCTGGAGCAAAGCTTTACTACGCTGTTAAGATCGTAGAATCACAGAAGAGTTTATGTTGAAAGGGACTTTTCATTTTAAATATGTATTTTAATTCACCACAGAGTCTATCTCTCCAGTTAATCTGTCTTTCCATCCTCAACTTCAACATGCATAGAATAATTGGCATACTGGTATTGCAGGAACAGGTTTTGTTAATTGTTCCTGTATAGGCAGTTGAATGTTTTGGTTGAATTCTGTTAGATTTGTCCCATGCCTGATATATACAAGTGGAAGTCCCTTGCAATGGCAAAGCAAATAAATAGAAAACATTAATTTTCCACTGTTTGCTTAGCCCACATTGCTTGGCTCTGCTCGTCTGCTGTCTAACGGCAAATCTCATCGTAGACCATGGTGCAGCAAAACCCAGGTCACTTCCCTCCAGCTTCAGCAAATCCTTATTATCTGCTGCCCTGACTTTGCATGAAAACCTGCATCTTTACAGACAGACTGTTGTAGAGATACATGAATCTGCTCGTAGTACAGAAGGGAACAGAGTTCAGGATTTGGATGCTAAGAAGTGTAAACCCCAGTGTTTGATAAGGGTTTCTGCGTTTAGAGAAAGGAAGAAAATTTCTCAGTGTGCTAAGTTCTCTATGGCTCAGCATGCTACCAGCAAAAATAACCCCCAGGCAGTTTGTGTAACATCAGAGGCAGAGAAATAACAGCTGATGAGATTCAAAGCAGAACATGTTAAAGGACAGTAAGATGAGAAACACAATCCTTGATGAATCCTTGGGAATCAAGCATGAGATCCTTGCTTTTAACTGGCTTTTCCAGTCAAACATGGGAATAACCTGGATCTCTTCCCAAAGCCACCACCATTCAGAACATAAACCACAGGCAAAAAAAATAAAATACAGATTTTAGCATTTAGCATTTCTCCTGGTGCTTGACTCAGCCAGAAAAATCAGTTTGGCTTAAGAAGGTGCTTAAGGGTGAGAGGAAGTTACCTGCGTATCTATCTCCAAAAGACAATTCAGTGAAAAAACAATTCTTAAAGCCATTAAAATGGCAAAATCCCAGCTGACTGCAAGGTGAGACTGTTTGCCGGTTTGCATTGCCTGAGGGATGAGCTGCCTGAAATGGCAGATCCCTTTCACGTTCCCCTTTCTGAGGGATCCTAATGTGAGACTGAAAACCAAATGCCATCAAGACTGTCAGGAGCAGAGCAGAGCCTGATAATTTTTTTGTTTCCTCATTTCTATTTTGAGAATTCATTTCAACAAACAGTGCATGGAATTAATTCCTCCCAGCAGTTTACTTTTTAAATGAACGATAATTTTATAGACTAGAGCATTAGCTGTCACAGCATCGGTTTGAACACACAGACTGTAAAATTCCTACAGTGCCTGTCACAGGCTGTGCTCTCAGACTTGTCACACTCCATCCTTAATGCTTCACAATTGTGTGATATAATCTTTTACTAAACTTGACATATATTATTTTCTCCCTTTCCCATATCTCCTTTATGCAGGGCAGATGTTCTGATGAAGCTGTATGCACTGACACGTGTATTGACTGCACATAGCAGATGTTTACCGAGTGTAGAGTTGTTAAAGGACATTTTTCAGTTAGCGTTCCTGAGGTTGTGCTCCCTGTGGGCTGGCTTCACCCTTTTGCTATCCATGCCACAGCTTGGTAAAGTCCACTGAAGCTCTCCATGATGGTAGCTGATGGTAGTGGTGTGAAAATATGATCATACTAAGCACATGAGGAAGGTTCTTTGAAAACCATTGACCTATATATAGTAATATACAGATACATAGCCTTAACAGAATGATGACTATGACAATGATACTGAATTATCATTCTTATTGTTTCTCTTACAGAGAAATTCAAATTGAGATGAACAGTACTTGGCATTGTCTGGACAAGTTCTAACCTTGCCCACATGCCTCAGCATAGGTCTTCATAGTGGCTGAAATCAGAGCTATAATTTCTTCAAAACCAAACCAATATGGAACAAAGAGGACTGATTGTTTCTTATCACAGCTAAGAAAACGTAAGTAGCTAACACTGAAAGCACAGCTTGTAGTCTTGATATTATGAACAGACATTAGCAAATGCATGAACAAAGCAAACAAGTTTTCACATCAAAGCTCCAGTTTCTGCCTGTGAAGAGAAACTTTTTGCTGAAGTGAAGTCAGACAGTTCATGCCAACCAGTACATGGCAAGATGAAACTTCTCGTGAGAAGAGGCTTGCTCTGTCCAAAAATGATATGTGCTTCACCTGCATTTCAGTCAACAATATTTGCTGTATAATCTTTGCTACTATTTAGTCAATTTAGACTGATCTACCCCACAAAACTCAAACAAAATTAAATACAATAAAGTAAGGTAATTTTTTAGCAGGAGCGATAATGCTTAAAGAGTTAATGGAATAAAACCAATCATTTAAAGCAAGAACCATCTTCTTAAGTTCACACACATCCTCAGTATTTAACCTAGAAGGCCAAAATCCCAAACATAAGCATGGCAGAGAAAAGAGTTTCAGTTGTAAGCAAGCGAGACAGAATGATTAACGAAAGAGGTTATGATTTCCTTTGCAAACCATCACCTCCAGCACAATAATTCTCTAGTTTATTATCAATCTGATTTTGAAGCATATGGATTGTGGTAAAATTTTATGCCGATGTCTCAATTAAAGCTGAGTCTGTTTATTTAGGAACGATCAACTGTAACGACACAGTTGTACTTTAAATTGATATGTGATATCTCCAGTGTTGTAGAGACTTGCACACCAAAGCGAATGCTAGAACAGTTGTGTGGTTTGACATGTTTGCGGTTGTATCTAAATCAGACTTACTGTGTTACTAGATTGAAGATAAAATACCCAAAACATTTGCATTTCAAAAAGCAAGCAGAACCTTCAGTCGTGCGATAAGGACATGCTCCATTCTGAATAGCTCCTACTGCCTACTTTCAAGAAACTCTCTTGCTCTAAAGATAGTCCAGTGGTTAGTAGCAGTCACTGATCCAAACTCCATCTTGTTCATGAATTAAATGATGATCTGATGTTAAAAAATGTAAAACCTGTAAAACTTTGTCCTCAGTACTACTTGGAGTACTGTGTCCAGTTCTGGAACTCTTTTTACAAGAAGGATGTGGATGTGCTGGAGTGTGTCCAGAAAAGGGCCATGAGGATGATCAGAGGGCTGGAGCACCTCTCTTATGAGGACAGATTGTGAGAGTTGTGGCTGTTCAGTCTGGAGAAGAGGAGGCTCTGAGATGACCTTATTGTGGCCTTCCAGTATCTGAAGGGGGCTACAAAAAAGCTGGGGAAGGGCTATTTAGGATCTCAGGTAGCGACAGGACTAGGAGGAATGGAGCAAAGCTGGAGAGGGGTAGATTTAGACTTGATGTGAAGAGGAAGTTCTTCTCCGTGAGAGTGGTGAGAGCCTGGAATGGGCTGCCCAGGGAGGTGGTTGGGGCCCTGTCCCTGGAGGTGTTTAAGGCCAGGCTGGATGAGGCTGTGGCCAGCCTGATCTAGGGTGGGGTGTCCCTGCCCATGGCAGGGGGGTTGGAACTGGATGATCTTGTGATCCCTTCCAATCCTGACTGATTCTATAACCTTTTCCCAGTGAGGGTGATGGGGCACTGGAGGGGGCTGCCCGGGGGTTTGTGGGGAAGTCTCCTTTTCTGGTAACATTTGAAAACCGCCTGGACTTGGTCTGGGTGATCCTGCTGTAGCAGGGGGATTGAACTGAATGATCATTCCAGGTCTCTTCCAACTCATAATGTTCTGTTCTGAGACTTGGTCTAGGTGATCCTGCTGTGGCAGTGGGATTGTACTGGATGATCTTTCAAGGTCCCTTCTGATGCCTTATGATTCTATAAATCATGGTCATCAGCCCACACCTATCTTTGTGAATCCACAATGAACAAGAGTGAACAGTGTCATTTGCTGTTTTCAAAGGTCATCCCAATGAAAAAATGCATCTTTAGGTCTCTGTCTGAAGTGGAGGAATGTCTGATTCCCTTGGATTATTTGAGTGCTCAGTCTTACTGTCAGCAACATTTCAAAGGAGAGGGTCAGCTAATCATTCTATAGTTAGGGTTTTGATTAAAGCACCATGTTTAAAAAGTTTTACTTCTCTTACAACTGTAGTTTTCTGTACTTAAAGTATGAGTCCCACTAGATAGTGAGCAAACTACAGAGGATCATTCAAGAACTGTGAATGGAAGACCCCACACCTCTATTGCTCAGACAACTAGACTGAAGTTACACCCGAGTAAACAAGAGAAACAGCAGCAGAGCAGCATAATCATCCTCCCAGATAATTATTTCTTTCTTTTCCAGTTGCAAAATTAGTGCCAGCCACGAGGGATCAGCAGCATGGAGAAGTAAATGCTATAGAAGTCCAAGCAGAGTTTTGAAACTTCAACAATCAACTTGAAAGCAAAGTGGCACTCCAAGCAATGAGAAAAACCACCCTGAAGATGAAATAAGCATTAAAAAAACAAAGATGGGGATTCAACATCAAAGTTTCCTGCACTAGAAGTGCCAACAATAACAACACAGATATCAAAGCCCCTTTTAGAAACACCTGATCTGAAAGAGAACCTAGCTAAACAACCACCACAGGCCTCATCAAAATCCTGAAAACAAAACAGAAATGAACAACAGACAAAAGAGAGGAAGCTGGGATATCCACAGATGGAATGGATCACATGTCATGAGGATCTATACAGGGAGACAGGCTGGAAATTGCACTGCTAGAACAGGATTGCACACAGAATCACAGAACATCAGGGGTTGGAAGGGATCATGAATGATCACCTAATCCAATCCCTCCCTCTGCCAGAGCAGGATCCACCTAGATTACATCACACTGGATTGTGTCCAGGCTGGCTGTGGATGTTTCCACAGGAGGCACAACACCTGATAACCTGGAAACAAGTGAAGACCAAGCAGATAACACATAAATGCCAGTAACTTTATTGACAACCTGGATGTGGGGACTGAGAGCAGGCAGTTTGCAGACGACACCAAGTTGTGTGGGAGTGTTGATCTGTTCCAGGACAGGAAGAATCTACAGAGGGACTGGGACAGGTTGGATTGAGGGGCCGAGGCCAATTGTCTGAGGAAGAAGAAGGCCAAGTGCTGGGTCCTGCATTTTGGTCACAACCACCCCAGGCAC
>VZRI01001178.1:103871-123495 GCA_013397515.1 Upupa epops
TATGAAGAGAGGCTGAGGGAGCTGGACAGGTTTAGTCTGGAGAAGAGGAGGCTGAGTTGAGACCTCAATGGCCTCTACAACTACCTGAGGGGAGATTGTAGAGAGGTGGCTGTTGGCCTCTTCTCCTTGGTGACTGCTGACAGGAGCAGGGGCAATGGTCTGAAGTTGAGGCAGGGAAGGGTTAGATTGGATCTTAGGAAGAAATTTTTAACAGAGTGGTGAGGCACTGGAATGGCCTTCCCAGGGAGGTGGTTAACAAAGTCACCACCCATTGAGGTGTTTAAGAAGCATGTAGACATGGTGCTTTGTGACAGGCTGTAGTGGCAGCATGGAGGGGATTAGTTTGTGTTTTTCCATTGATCAGGTATTTAGGTATTTGTGGGTGTGGGGACGGTTGGACTCGGTGATCTAGTAGGGTCCTTTCCAACCAGGATTATTCTGTGATTTGGTGATGCTGTAATTCAAAAACCAAACTTTGAGGTAGCTGGGGTGTGGATGATGTTTGTGAAACTCTAAAAACTTAAGAAGGAATCTTTAGGGGAAGATGCTAAACCTGCTTATACATCAGACAATGGCTTTGGTAAGAAAAATGAAAACACTGCACATTTTAGATCATCCCAAATTTTGTCTCCTCCCAAGATAGCTAGGAGTAGGCAGAGACTGAGGCTTTTCAGTCAGAACATCTTCCTTGTGCAGAAACAAAGGAGACTTCTACCTTGCCAAGGAGTGTTTTGTTTAAAGAACTGTCTGTCTGCAAGGGAGTTGAGTTCCTACAATTACTATATTTAGAATTTCTGGTGTGGGTTTCTCCAAAGTCCATGGTGGTTCTAGTAAAAGTGAGCAGCATTTCTCATGACCAAAAGGGGATACAACTCTTATTAAATATCTGATGAACATTCCAGACTATAAAAAAAAGTTATCTCTTACTGATCTGGAACTTTCTGCAACAGATTGTAAATGAAGATCGTTCTTTAGAGCAAAAAAATTCTCAAGCCAGGAGGAAAACTCCAGTTCCTGAAATATCAGTGAGTGACACAAAATGAGTGGTTAAGAGACATAAAATCTGAAGCCCAACATTTAGAATTCCTTGATGTAAAGGAGAAGTCTCAGAAAGTGACATTGGTTCTAAAGTGGAATCTGGAGCTTCCTAGGGAAAAAATATTTGAGTTCTGCTGATGGACTTTCCATGTGAAAAAACAGGTATCAAATTACCCAGAGGAGAAGCTTCAATTGACCTGAGGAACCCTGAAATAGGAATTGAAGGATCATCTTTTGTGGATGGAAGTAAAAAGGAATAGGAAAGTCTTCCAAGGAAAATGAAAATGCTCAAATTCCAGGACTCAAATCTTAGAATCTCCCTAAGAAAACAGAAAGGGACAGATCCTGAAATTAGCTCTCGGAAACTAGAAGGGGACCTAACGCAGCTATAAATTACACCAGAAATTGCTGACATTTCTCTGTGCATTCCAGCGTCAAAATTTAAATTTGATATGTCACATCTTGGAGGAGAAGATGCTGTTGATAGCCTGAAGAGAAGGGAACCTAATTAAATGGGGAACCTGAAATAGAAGCTTAAAGAATTGAGACCAAGGAGTACCACGGGATGTTTTTAAATGCTAAACTACGAAAAACTTGTGTTAAGTCAGACATCCTTAAACTGGAGGGAAAACACTAAAAGATGAGGATGATGTTGAAAGAAGTCTGGAAAGGTTTCAGGTAGACATACCTTCTGCCAAAACGCGAAATTAACTAAATATCCTAAAACCTTCCTTATGCAGCTGCTGAATTACAATTGGAAAAGGGGGTTCCTCAAGGATCAGTACTGGGACCAGACCTCTTCAATGTATCCATTAATGACTTGGATGAGGGATTAGGGTGCACTATCAGCAAGTTTGCTGATGACACCAGGCTGGGTGGTGTCACTGACACCCCAGCAGACTGGCTGCCATTCAGTGAGACCTGGACAGGCTAGAGAGCTGGGCAGAGAGAAACTGAATGAGGTACAACAAGGGTAAGTGTAAAGTCTTGCATCTGAGCAAGAACAACGCCAGGGACCAGTGTAGATTGGGGACTGGCCTATTGGAGAGCAGTGTGGGAGAAAGGGAGCTGGGGATCCTAGTGGACAGCAGGATGATGATGACCCATCAATGCGCTTTTGTGGCCAAGAGGGTCAACAGCATCCTAGGGGGGATCAGAAAGGGGGCAGTTAGCAGAGCAAGAGAGGTTCTTCTCCCCCTCTACTCTGCACTAGTGAGGCCACATCTGGACTATTGTGTCCAGTTCTGGGCCCCTCAGTTCCAGAAGGACACAGAGCTGCTGGAGGATGTCCAGTGTAGAGCAATAAAGATGATGAAGGAAGTAGAACACCTCCCTTTTGAGGAAAGACTGAGGGAGCTGGGTCTCTTCAGCTTGGAGGAGACTGAGGGGTGATCTCATTTATATCTATAAATCTGTGAGGGGTGGGTGTCAGGAGGATGGAGCCAGTCTCTTCTCAAGGTCATCTTGTGATAAGACAAGGGGCAAGGGGTGCATGGTGAAACATAGGAGGTTCCATATCAATATCAGAAGGAACTTCTTCCCAGGGAGGGTAATGGAGCACTGTAACAGGCTGCCCAGGGGTGTTGTGGAGTCTCCTTTTCTGGAGAAGTTCAAGACCTGCCTGGATATGTTCTTGTGCAACTTGGTCTAGGTGATCCTGCTGTGGCAGGGGGATTGGACTGGATGATTGCTTGAGGTCCCTTCCGATCCCTAATGATTCTATGATTCTATGAATGTGAAGAATTCTGTTTTCTGCTTGTCATAGATGGGAGGAGACACTTCATTACCTCAAAAAGCACAGGCATTTGAGTAACATTGCAAAAGCAGGTGTAGTTCTATGTGCAGGTGTGAGGAGAAATAAAGCTGGACTCCACAACATGCAATGTGAATCAAAGCGAAGACACTTTATTGTGTAAAAGTTGCCCTTTATATACAGTTTTACTCTCTCTACATGCATTCATGTGTTTGCTGATTGAAAACCTTGCTAAAGCACGTGACAAGTATTCATTGTTAGTTGGAAGCCTTACTAAAGCACATGCCCGTTGATTACCTTATAATTGGTTCCTCGCTATTTGGGGAATACATACAAGGTCGTATTTCTGCTGACATGCAGTTTAGTATCTTCTTCTTCCCATGGGAACACAGTTTCAGTTTCAGCCATCCCAGAGTAAGTTATGCCACCATCCCATACGGCTGGCTCACAGGATGCCCATTTTCCTGCAAATATATTCCAACCCAGGTGCAGATAAGCATGATACTGAAGAACAAAAATACGTACTTCAGAATTCACTGAGTCTTGAGCAGCAAAACCAGAAATAGCTGCTTTAAAAGTTGACAAAAAAGGTGGTTTACTAAAAATGTTTCTGCATGTGCTCTGATCTTTCAAGCATAAAGTCAAACCACTGGAGCCCCAAAGCATAAAACTCTATTAAATTAGACAATTCAGGAATAGAATTTAAACGTTCATCAGAGAAAACTAATGTAGGCAGAAATAGTATAAATGTTTCTCTTCCAAAGAAAGAGCTGGACATCTAAAGCCAAGCGGCAGTAATTAAATAGGGAAAGTTTATGAGCAAAATTTCTTATAAAGACAATTACAGAAGAAGATGGGTAAAGAAGTGGATTAAGAGGCCTGGATGTGAATGGTCTACAAGAAAAGAATCAGAAGGTGCTGCTTACATTGCACCTAAGATCACAGATCCAATGGCAAAAGTTTCAGGCATGAACATGGATGTGAAAAGTGCTGGAATAGATCCTGGAATAGAATTTCAAATGAAAAGTGTTGAAAAGGATTCGTCTGCAGCATTGGAAGAGTGTGTAGTGTAGAAGGTACAGGAATGTTCATCACCTAAAGAGACAACAAGTAGCAGTGAAAAAATAGAAGTTGATGGGACCCTATCTAATGTTCTACTTTCTCAAATTATCGTTACATTGTCAGCAAGAACTGAACCGGTCTGGTTCAGTGATCCTTCAATGAAGGATGACTTCAATGAAGGATCATTGAATCATTAGGGATCGGAAGTGACCTCAAAAGATCGTCAAGTCCAATCACCCTGCCACAGTAGGATCACCTAGATCAAGTTGCACAGGAACACATCCAGGCGGGTCTGGAACGTCTCCAGAGAAGGAGACTTCACAACCCCCCTGGGCAACCTGTTCCAATGCTCCAGTACCCTCCCTGGGAAGAAGTTTCTTATGATATTGATATGGAACCTCCTCTGTTCCAGCTTGCACTCACTGCCCCTTGTCCTAGCACCAGATGACCTTGAGAAGAGCCTGGCTCCTGGCTCCATCTTCCTGACACTCATAAGACCATCTTTAGCTTCATGCTTTCTTCATTCCTACATTGAGAGAGTGACAAGATGCTTGCAGCCTGTGGTCTACATTCCTTTAGGGAGACAGTTTGCCCCAGTATTAGGCAAATATCAATAATTTTGTTCATGCAACATTTCTCTGAAATTTTCCCTTCTTTGCATGTCATTGTTCAACAGATCCCAAATTATCCTGTCACCAGGCAATGGCTTTAACCAGAACATTGAGGAGGACAATCATGATTAAACCAGGAAAACAGAGGCAAACAAAATATAAGGTATGTAGGTATGTAAGGAAGAACATTCCTTTCCACCAGTAAGTTCATGACTGCTTACAAAGTATCCTGCCCACAAACCCTACCCCACCAGGGAACTCACTAATCAGTTGCAAATTTGCCTTCTTTTATTATATTTATTCTTGCAAAATGCATGCACACTCCCCTTTATCAGCCCCCCTTATTACAGTGAAAATGTAGCTTCAAGTGCTGTTTAGAGGAGCACACAGTTCTATTGGCCAAACACATGCATTCTCAAAAAGATCTTTAAGTTGGCCCTGTATTCGCATTTATTGCTCAGCACTAGGAGAACAACCAGAGGTTGTTCATGCCTGGGGTTATGAATAGAGCACATGGTCAGTTGTGTTTATTCATACAGGATAACAAACCTTTGAAATACAACTAATGGAAATCAGGGGGTGTTTCTGTTTCATAAGACATCTTAATTAGTGAATGGAAAGCTCAAAAGCCTAAGCAGAATCTAGAACGGAAATGCAAGAGGAGAGCATTACAAGAAATGCCCATCTCACAGTGTGAGTAGTCATGAAATGGCAATGTTAATAACAATCTGCATTAATAAAAACAGATGTTGTTTTGTGAAGATGAATTTATCATCCCTGCACTGTCTCAGGGATGGAGACTGCTAGGGCTGACAGCAGTGAGGAAACCGTTACTGGGACTCAGAGTAACAGCATGGTGACAGGGAAGTGGCCAACTTCCCAGTGGGAAGATGCTCTCAGGACCCTTGTGGAAATAACTTTGTCTGGTGATGAAAAAGTGGCCCTGGAAGGTACTAGCTGAGTGGAAATACAAGTCCTATACTTAGATATTGTAGAGTAATGCAGTGGTATCCAGTGAAAAGTCGTTGAGGATTTGCATACTGTAGAGATAAGTTAGGATGGATGTAGTTTGTCCAGGGATGTCTGCTGAGAAATAGTGTTGAGAAATAGTGTTGGGTGATCTGACTATCAGTCCCAACAGGCTACTGGTACATGGTAGCAGTTAAAAATGGAGCTGTGGCTGCATGTATGAGCTATGGTTTGGTCATGGAGGGTCCCTCATTTGGGGTGAGCTCAGAAATAAAATAAATTAAGGATCCTGAATGGAAGAAACAGAAAAACTGATTTTGAGGCTAGGTTTGTAGGTGGAATTACTTGATTTCTCAGCTGGTATCAAGTGACAGCATCCCCAATGAATTTAATGAACATTTTCTAACCTTGGGTTGATGTTACTGTGTTTTCAGATGGGATTGTTTTCTCTTTGGGCAAAATTTTGTTTTGGAACTTCTGAGTAGTACAAGTTGACTGATCAGAGTTTTGTTGAACCATGCCCACAGGCTCCTAAAATCTTGCTGCAGATGATTTATGGTCTTGGAAAAGAAAGATATATACATAAGGAACAGAAACCAGATTGCTGGAGTGCTCCCTTCACTGCTGAGGAGCAATATACTTTAAAAAAAGGAAGATGATCTGATCAGGCAGGAGAAAAAACCCCATTAATCAGCGGGGGAGAAAAATGTGTTGGTGGTTTGTGCGTGTGTTTTGATGCATTAGTGAAAACACATTAAATAAATCAAATATTCTGAACCCAAGCTGCTGAGCATCCTAAACTCACTCTCCTCAAAATGAAGAACTAATGAGGTTGATAGGAGCCTGTGTCCCTTTCTGGAGGGTTTCTTCTGCTAGGCTCTGCCATGAGCACTGCCATGGCATGTATGGTGGACTGGCTGGAGGATGAAAAAGTGGGTGTTGCCTTGGGTTGTGGATTAACGTTGCAGAAATGCCACATCCCCTGTTGATCTCTGCTGTTGTCAGCCTTGATGGGGACTGGAAAGGTTCCCAAAGCTGCCCTGCTCCTTCATCTGACCTGCTTTGCACTGAAAAGGGAGTGACTACTCTGCATAATCCATTATGCCTCTCTTTTAAAGTTCAGTTTTAAGAGAATAATATTAGAATATTTAATGTCAACATGATCAGGGACCTGTCTAGGCTTTGTTCTAACTCCCCGCAGCATTACTGATAAAGCCTTTCCCCCTGAAAATAATGGGAAGATCTGTGTTGACCCTTTCTCTTACATGAGCAAAAGAAGCTCCAGGTCCTGTTAATGTCAGCTGGATTTGTTACAGGTCACAGTAGCCACTGTCACAGTATTAAATATGATGTTGCTACTGTTCTTGGAGCAATAAATAGGAATGTTTGTAATGCCACAAGTTGTGTGGTTTGTGAATTCTAATGTGCCCAGCAGAATTCCCTAAAGGTGAAGCACTCCCCAGAATCCGTAACAGTCTAAAGCCTTTTCTTTCTGGTAATTTAGAAAAACAATCTTGCTCTGCTTCTGTAGCTGTTGGTTTTCAAGGCTTTCATTACCTACAGAGAAATCATGCTTGACATGATACTGTACTTATTGAGAACACTGCTTATATTACACAGTGCACATAATATATCAAGCTCCACAGATCCCTGGATGCAGACAAGATAATTTTGTAATCTTTTTCTGGGTCTTTCTGGACACCTACATCATTGGTAGACACCACTAGAATTACAGTGGACAGGGCAATGATATAATACGATAGAACCTGTTTATATAGCACACAGATATTTATAATTTTCTGTAGATAAATCATTCTATGAATTTAGCACCATTGTATCATCTGTGGAACCAGCTGGCACCTGCAGTTTGTAGTGACAGGCTGCTGGAAAAAATAACCCTCTAGTTTTGATCCAATTTTCTTTTGTTCCTAAACTAAACTCCAAACTAAAAATGTTCCCCATTTTGGCCATTATTTTCATATGTGAACCACCTGTAGCAGCAGCAGCTCTGTGTTTTAGAGGAAAGCACACTTAAACAAGAATGTTTAAGAAGATGAGCTTGACAGGAGTTATTGATTCCTACCTAATTCATACTAACATCCTCTTTGTTCCACTTGCTCTGCCTGTGCTTCCCTTTCAGAAGAGAGGGGATGTCTGAAAGATGTCCCTCATCTTTCAGACAAGAGGGGAACACTGTGTAAGACAGTAAAATTCTCATCCATGTGGAAATTTCTTTCATTTAATTCAGTAAATTCTACCAAATAAGGCTGCTGCTGGAATGAAAGGAATTCTTTACCTGTGCCCAAACTATAATTCATGTATGAATTAGTTGGGATGAGGATGGGGCATGGTTAGCAATCTGAATAAGGCTTAAGGGCATGTAGGTGTAGGACCAAACTTTTATGAGGAGGCTGAGTTGCTCATGAAGAAATGGAGTGTGTGTCTGATAAACTACACATTTATTAAGAATCCTCCAGAGAATATTCAGAATGAGAGACAAAAATTAATTCATTATTCATTAGTAAAAGTGCTTAGATTTGGCAAGTGTTTGTGGTTTGGATTAATGTGCAAAGTTATCAAAATAGCACTCCCGCTTAGGCAATCTGTTCCGTCGCTGCAGTGAGGAGATCATCACCTGTCTGCCTGCAGTTTCCTGCAGTTAGCTGGGGCTCACTGCATCCCAGCTGCTTCTGGTTCTCTGCCATATTTTAAATGGTCTGGAAGGTACTTTTCTGCAAAGAACAAAGTCTCCTTTCTGCTTTACTGATCATGTGCTTACCCAAGGCATCCAATGCTGGTTAATATTTAAGAGCTCAGGGCTTTGTTTTGTTCAGATTTCGTTAAGTGAGAGAAGCAACTCCTCCTTGCTGAGACTTTTATGCTGCATAAGGCACCTCCCATGGTGCTAGAAGCATCTGTTGTCTGATTTTAATGATATTCTTCATAACACCCCTGTAGGCATCCTTATGCCTGGGGCTCTTCTCTCTGGTCCCCATGTTCACTATATACTTTAGAAAAAGTGGTACTGTCTGGTTGTCAAAGCTGTGCTGCCCTAAATGTGCTGAGATAGGCTCTGTGGTTTTGATGTCCCCTTACAGGATCTTAATGATCAGCAGTTGGTGATTTTTGCCCACTATAGGTCCAGGATCTTCTCTTTCCGTTTATTTTTGAGTGAAAAGTTTCTGATATTTCACCATCTGTGTCAGTTTTCTCATTTTGCTGCTGCTGGAGGTTTGCCATTTCTAGAGCAAAGTCTCATTTCCCCCATCTAACCAAAGAGTTTATCCTTATCATTTTTGTCCTTTTATTTGGGGAAAAAAAGTCTGTTTTCAGGAAACACTGGAAATTTTCCCTCTACCCTATGTTACTTGCCACTGGAGAGAGATGTTGAGATTATCTGAGCCCAGCACTTGCTCATTTGGATTTCTAGCCCCTGTGTTACTAGGAATTTGTCATTGCCTCTGTGCAGTTGTTCCGGTCTTTTCTGATCTCCCAAGTATCCCTGAGGGTTTACAAAACCTACAACTTAATATTTTCTCAACATCTTGGATGCCCTTAACAATCAGTTTTAAAGCATAAGGATATAGTAATAATTTCCAATTCTATTTTGTTCCTTTTACATCTTTCCAGCAGGAAATGGATATGGACTTGTAAGTATTTTTAAGCAAAGTTGGCAAGTTTATGAAGACCTATTTTGACTCAAAAGTAGAACACTGTTTGCTGGATGTGCTTCTTCCAGGCTATGTGAGTACTTACTATCTCTCAGACCAAAATTCTGCAAGCATTTATGCGTGTGTTTAATTTTACAAATTAATTTCACTGGGACTTTCTCTGCAGAAGCTTTTGAGGAATCAAAGCCTTTACCAGCTTTCTGATGCTGTGTCCTTCCTTTCATGCAAATTCTCTCTACTATGAGATGATTTAGTAATGTCTTAGAGACCCTGCTTAAAGAGTTCTACAGGACAGAGATCTGAAGTCACCCTTCTTATATTTCCTTGAGGAACAGATGTGGGTGTGTTGGCTCTCCAGGAAAACACCAAGGCTTCAAGTCATGCTCCTGCATCCCAGAGCTCCTAGTCAATAAATCATGATAGTAGGAGAAATGAGTGAGAAACCTGCTGAGGGAAGGTCCTGCTCAGCACATGGGACTTGACAGGTATGGTGTGCAATAGCAGTGCTTCAATTGCCCAAGTGAGTGTGAATGATCCTAGGCATGAAGATAGGAATTTGTCCCTATAGTATGTGAAGTCTTCCTAGACTTCATGTATGCGTGCGAGCAAGTCGCTCTGTCAAGACCTAGGAGAGTGTCATGCAGCAAGAAGGTAGAGAGCTGTGAGCTGCAAAGGATAAACCATGAGAGGTCAAGGGGTAGTGATGAGGAAGGTCTTGTAACACCTAGACTTGAATGATGGCATAAGATGACCCATGGGCCATGCACAAAGATTCATTTCTCTCTGAAACCTGCAATTCAAGAGGAGAGAAAGCAGAGCAAGCACTGTAGATGACCCCTGTTTTTTATCCCAAAGCAAGCTGTTTATTAAACCTTCCATCCTTGAGAGATGAGAGTAATGAATGAAGACTCTGCCCCATACATCTTTGTCATCATCTGGCCTTGACATAACTGTGTGTACATCTGCTTTTTTGGTTTTTTTTCGTATCTTTTCCTTTTTAGAGAGGAGTGCATGATAAGGCAGAGGAGAAAGAAAACACCGATGTTTTCCAAACACAGTCTCCAAGCATGCATTTGGAATAAGTTAAGTGCTGTCTGTACAACAAATATAGTGTTTGGATTTCTTCTCATTCCCTTACAAACTCTGGCTGTGTACACTGGCAGAGCTATCACTATTTCAGTATGGCAGTGGATCTCTTTAGACACAAAACTATTATTTTCCAAATTAAATCAATCGTGAAGATACAGAATCTTCATAGAATCATAGAATCATTAGGGATTGGAAGGGACCTCGAAAGATCATCAAGTCCAATCCCTCTGGCACAGCAGGATCACCTAGACCAAGTTGCACAGGAACACATCCAGGCGGGTCTGGGACGTTTCCAGAGAAGGAGACTCCACAACCCCCCTGGGCAGCCTGTTCCAATACTCCGGTACCCTCACTGGGAAGAATTTCCTTCTGATATTTATATGGAACCTCCTCTGTTCCAGCTTGCACACAATGCCCCTTGTCCTATCATGAGATGACCTTAAGAAGAGCCTGGATCCATCCTCCTGACACCCACCCCTCACATATTTATAGATACTAATGAAGTCACCTCTCAGCCTCCTCTCCAAGCTGAAGAGACTCAGCTCCCTCAACCTTTCTTCATAGGGGAGGTCTTCTACTTCCTTCATCATCTTTGTTGTTCTATGCTGGACTTCTGGAGATGCCTTCAGCCATTTCTCAGCGCTAAAAGCTTGAATTCAGCAAGTTCTTTTAAAGTGTGCAAGTAATTCTGTTTCTTCTTTGGGTGCTGTTTAAAGTGGGTGCTTAACTCCTGCAGCATAAGAGTCATCTTATCTTACTAATTTTTTAGCCCACTTTACATACAGAGAAAAAAAAGGGCCCTAGAATAGCAGCGAGTAACTTGCTTTCTCAGAACACCTTCCTCACCTTCTGAAGGTGCTCATTTCTGCACCAATGATAGATACTGAGCTCTCTCTTTCTATGCAAGAATCAGGACTATTATGTTGGGGAAGTGACAGTAACTGATGAATAGGTAACTTTATCAAGACTGTTTCCATCATGCTGCTATGATGAAGAATACTCTGTAATTAGAAAGCTGTGTTGAAGTTTTTAGTCTGGAATGATTCCACATCTTATGTGACAGGCAGGCTTATTAATGTCTTAATTTCAGTTTTATGATTGCCCCTTGTTCAATTCATGCCTTGACATATGCTACTCAGTCTGACAAGTTTTTTTGTTCCCCTTGTCACTTAGGAGATGACCAAAGGCAAAAATGTGAATTTAAGAGACTTCAGAACCCTGAAAATGTTTAAATCCTTCATCTCCATTCAGGTTTAGTGTGTAACCTCTTTGGAACTTTAGTAATAGGAGATTTTTATTTTATTTTCTCAGAAATGTCTGAAACTTGATTAGTACTGTAAGAAAATGAATTAAAATTAGTTGGTCATTGCAGGTTTCATGCTACCATCACCAGTGAAAGATTTAGATATACTTTAGCATCTGACCCATCGCCATCAGCCCTCCTGCATAGGGACTCCAAAGGCAGTTTGCAAGACTGGAAAAGCACTGCTTTTTCTTGGTTTGCATGTAAATCTGTTCTCTAAAATTTTGCTTTTTCCAACAATGGCATCTAGAAACCTATTTGCATCACAGATTCTGTAGTAGAGCTCTGGTGAAGGCCACAGCAGAGCTGGGAAACTGAGTGTCTCTGTAGGTGGCAGTTGTTTCTCCATCCTTTTGACAGGGACTGCTGGGCATCTTGCTGGGTGGCAGATTCCTCTTCTGCACTGTCCAAATGAGAAGCAGAATTACTTGCACTCTTTAAAAGAACTTTATGGGGTATGTGCTGCTCCCTTCTCACTCTCTAACAGTAGATGGGGATGCTCCATCGATGCAACAGATCTTCCCTACTGCATCAAAATGCCATGCAAAGTTAATTGTGCTTATTTAGGCTCCAGAAATGTCAACGCCCATCCCAAAGAATCTGATAGCTATCAAATATCATTCCAGCATATCTGAACTCTGTTGTGTTCGAGCTTTGAGGCAGAACATGATAATTTAGCAATTGCAGCCTGGAGGAGCCCTTGCCTTTTGTTCTTTGTCTTTTCCCCATTATTCTCATTGAAATAATTTTGTGGTGAATAGTGAGGGTTGCAGCTGGCTAGAAGAGTCAGGAAGCTGCACTTCTTATCTATAAAAGCTGCTTATACATAAGCACTTCACCGTATATATTTCATATTTTTTGCAGTGATTGCTGCCTTAATGGATATCCTGGAGGATGGAGTGACTGGCATCACAGGACAAATCCTTTTTCCACGTTAAACAAAATGAACTCACATTGGGGGTGACAGGCAGTGCTAGGGTTGTGATTGCAGGGAATTTAGTAGGGACTGAAGATGTGCATGTGACTGGAGGACATTGCCCTGTGTGACTGGTGCTTGCAGACTACGAGAAAAGGTTTCTGAAGAAGCCTCAAGTAAAACTGGTGCTGACAGGACCTTCTGTGGCTCTAAGACTATCCATAGTTCTGAGGAACAGATTACACTCACAGTAGTCAACCTGTCCATCAAATAGAACAGGGGCTTGACAGATCACATTAGACATTGACTTCTGTATTGGGGTTTGCACCAGCGCCCCATGTTCCTCAATCACTTTCCACATACACTGAAGCCTGAGTCTCTGCAGGAGAGCAGCAGCATGTTTGGTCTTTGCTGGTACAAAAAGTCATTTATCTTCTCGTGATTTGCTGTGCAGAGCAATAAGGGTTTCAAGCAGACAGGGCTTCTGGAAAATAAGCTAACTCGCTCCATTTTGCAAAATTACCATTTCCTCTTACTAATTTTGGAAGTGTTTAATTTGGAGCCCTGAAATTAGTCTCGGGAATGGCAAACGACGCTTTAAAGAAGGATGGGCGATGGTGGCCTGGGGAGGAGAGGACTAGAAGAGAGCTTATGTCATCGACTTTACTTCATGTAATTGCATTTGTTCTTTAGTCACAAAAAAAGCAGTCATCTGCTTCTGAAACCACTGTCATTGCTGTGCACCCTCCTCTCCTCTGATTTCTGCCATTTTTGGCAAACTGTGCCCACAGTACAAAGGCCCTTGCAGAGTTATTAATCATGTTTGGCAGCCAGGCTGCACTAATCTACTGTCTGGAAGCAGAGAAAAGCACTAACTTGTTTGATTTGAGATGTAGTGATTAAAGCTTTTCATACCTTTCTTGCTGCAGTGAGAACTGAAGACAAACATGGGTGACCATGGAGCAAGCAGAACTCTTCAGCACTTCCCTCCTGCCCCCAGCCCTAGGATTGCTGTTCTGGGAGCAGAGTTCAGGCCAAATTTACACTGGTTTGAGGGATGCAAAGGGTAACAAAGCCCTGAGGAAGTGGTAGCTGTGGTGGTGTAACAGAGCTTTTGCACAGCAGGTGGATGGGAAAGATATTTTATAAACCTTGCCTAAGGCACCTAGTGACTGAGACAGGTTGCCCAGGGAGTCTGTAGTGGTCACTTCAATAGAGGCGTTCAAGAGCAGGTTGGATGAGGCTCTAGATAACCATGTCTGATTAGAATTTTCCCTGGCCATGGCAGGGGAGTTGGAACAGGGTGATTTTTAAGGTCCCTACCAACCTAAACTATCCTGTGAGTCTATTTAGGAATTAGGAAGGATTCAAAGGTTTCCTTGCCTCATTCTCATCAGGAATTTTGAAACTAGTTTCCTGGCTGAAGGAGGATGGTCTGATGGTGAAAGGATCAAAGCTGCTTTCTGTGTAGCCCAATGGTAATGCTTTACATGCCTGAATCTCTAGTGCATCGTGTATGGAAAAGGAGAGCCAGTAAATCGGAACTTGCAGCCAGCAAGGTTGCAAAGGCATGTGTGTGCCCTACACCATGGATCAGATCTCAAGAAATGCTAGGCTAAAGGTTCATCTAAGAATAAAGTCAATTGCTTTGGCTGTGAACGCCTTTAAGGTTCAGCTGCAATTGAAGTTCAAACTCATATTGACACGTATTAACACCTCTGTATTTGACAAATATATTGCCTGTGCAGCAAGGAGAAGCTTTCTACCAACTCTGAGGAGACCTGCAGTGTCTCAAACCTAGGTGCAGATTTTTGGTCTAATTCTGTGACCCAGTGTGCTGGGACTAGAAGCCAGATTTGGGATTCAGAAAGGTGAATTAGTGGTAGCCGACAGACCTGAGGTGATTTTTCACTTCTTTAGTGGCTCGCACACAAATTCTGTGTCTGTCACATGGAGCAGCACAGTTGTACAGGATACTCTTGGGTAGGAATCGCGTGATCCAACCTTCAGCTCAATAATTTTCAATCACTCCTTTATTATTCATATGCAGTGCTGCAATTCTGTTAGGAACTCCCTGAGCAAGTGGGTTTTAAAAGAAGTTTGCAGTTTGCCAAACAACTGAAAGGAAAGCTAATGATGTCTATCACTACAGGTACTAGAGGTACTATAGGTATAGGTGCTTCTGACCAGTAGTGAAAAGTTTCTTAAAGAGCATTAACAATTTGTTCAAGGTCTGCCTAATCCATTTCCAAGAGAGGTAGTGCACTTTTCTCTTTTAAAATCCAGATGTTTAATCCGGAATCAATGTGAGATTCTTATTTTACCCCACAAAGAGAAACAGAGTTTCGGGAAATCCAGTAAGATATGAACAAGGTTTGTCCCAGAAGAAATATTCTTCTTTCTCCTAGCTGAGAATTTATAGATTATCATCTACTATAGCTGAGGAAGGGCAGAACTGGTAGTGCTCCAAGATCACATCTTTTTATGTGGCACACAGTGACAGGGGCACCATCCCTGGAGGTGTTTAAAACAACGCGTAGGTAGAGCACTTGAGGCTATAGTCTTGGGGTTAGTGAGATGTTGGGATGTGGGCTGAACTTGATGATCCTGGAGGTCCTTTCCAGCCATGATGATCCTATGATTCTATTTGTGCAGAGAGATCTTGGTTCTGTAGCCACCCTAGACACAGGGCTCAGAACAGATCTCGTGAATGCACAGAGAGGTTGCATAGCATGTTAGGCAGGATGTCAGTGATCAACAATGAAACCTTGTATGGCTGAATCTCCAGTGCAGATTGCAAGTGCTGATACCCTGTGTGAAGTTTTCTTAAGTTTAATCATTCTAGAACAATTCTAGTTGTATTTGTTAAAGATGGGAATAGGGACTTGTGAAATTATGGAGTACATGAATGTGGTAACCTGCTTGAGGTAACACTTTTGGATTAGGTAATCTCTAGAAATGCCTTCCAGCCTCATGCTTCTGTGATATTGTGGTTCTGTAACAGCAGAGGACCTGAGTTACAAAGCACATTACAGTTCCAGCTCTCCATATGGAGAAATCTCGAAAAACTCAGAAGCAGGACTAAGCAGAAACCTAATAATTCAATAAATGTGGTCTATTTTCTTCGTTTGCAGTCTGGGCTTGTCTTCCATTCAGTTACCTTTTCAGATTTTTCAACACAGTAAGAAATGACAGAGGCAGCAGACTTGTTTTCCTGGACTTCATATATAATGGCTTTAAACTGTATTAATTTGCTGCCCTGAAAACATAATAAAGCAGTAATGACTCAGTGATCTGCAGTGGAAATCGAAAGAGATTAAATTCCCTGTTTTTGCTCTACAGGATGATGTTGCATGTTGCATCACACAACACAGAAATAGGTCTGAGGTACCTATGCAGTTTGGTTTACACACATGAAACCAATGGGTGTGAGGTACAGAGAGGTTCCATCTTAATCTTAGTAGCTGAAATTGTCTGAAACAACCAATTCTTTTGATAGTAAAGCCTTTTCAAGTGAGAAATGATTTAATGAAAACTGGGCTAATTAATATAATCAAATTGTTGTTGCTTTCTTCCTCGAGATTCCTAAATGTTTTGGCACCTGCTATTTATTTTAAATTTGATGTGTTTTTATGGGATAATTTTATTATTTCTTTTCATTTCCTGTAGATTCTGCCTTATGTTTTCTTCTCAAAATATTTTTTCCCCTCCCTGTTCCAGTCTCATTAAACCTGATGGAAAGGCTTCATTTTGAACAAAAAGTGTGTTTAAAATTACTCTTTCTTTAGAAGTGATCTGTGATAAAGAAATATCTTAATTATGTTTTTTTTCCTTTTTTTGCAGCACTAAATTTGTTTTTCACCAATACCTGCCTGGTATAATGAAGTATCTCCAGGGAATTGTGTGCCATTGGATTTAAATTTGCAAGGGTTGAGCACTGGTCTTGGATTTCTCACTATTACTGAATAGCTGGGATGTTACTCGTGGTAACATAATCTAATCTGCCAGTGATGAGGTGCTGAACACACCAGTGAAGTACACAGTTGTTTAGACCGCCAAGCACAGCTGCTTTTCTTGTGGATGCTATCCCATTCTCCTTTCCCAAGCAGTCCTGACTAATTAGATGACCAAGCAGATTCACACTGATGCTGAAAGCATGCTCCACTTTATGCAGGAACAGATGCTGCTGAGTCCCAGGGTTTGCATTTATTGGTTGGGTTAATGATAGTGGCCTGTTTCCTAAGGTTCTGCAGCGACGGCTGGGGTGAGCTGTCTCCTGACAGCCTCGCCAGCTTGCTCTGAATTTTAAGATGAAATTATGGGGTCATCTCTAAATTTTGCAGACTGTGTTTCTGTGTATAGAGGTGAAAAATCTGAGTATTCACCAACTCTGTTTACCATTGAATGCAGGGCAAAGTAAGTGGGACTAAGAGGGGTTTCCTGTGCCTTATGCCTCATCCTCTCTGGTGGGGATCTGCAGTCCTTTTCCATAAAATTTAGGAAGAAAACTGTGGTTTGGTTCCCCCCAAAATTGTTATGTTTGCCCAGTGGGGCTTGTGTCTGAGGCTGAGGAAGAGGGGCAGCAAATTGTCCACAAAGTCCTTAGTTAAAGCCCGACCAGCTGAACCTGTTAGATTTGAAGATGTGACGTACAACAGTGCAAAGTTAATCTTTGTCTCTATTTCCTTCACCAAACAAGCCAGAGGAATTCTGATGGACAGAATGCATAGCTGGTGTCTACTGAGGAGGTGAGTTTTGGATGTGTTAAATCCCATTTTTTACTATCCTGAAGCCATGCTACTAATCTGAAATGTTGCACTGCTACTGCATTTGTATGACAGCATGTCTTGAGCTGCAGTTAGGAGCTGTTAAATTCTTTGAGCTAGTATTTTTGTTTTCATTTTACAGGGTATTTTTATAACATGTTAAAGCAGGAGTTGTTTCACTTGTGTGAAACTTCTGAGCTCAAAGGGATGAAAAGTGATTGGGATGCCCTGAAGAAGAGCCTGCTTTGAAGAAGGGTGAAGTGAGACTGGAAGGAATCATCTCAGCCTGGATACGTGTGAACCAGGCAGAAGATACTCAACAGTGAGCTGTTCTGTAGGGACTGTTTTCAGCCCAAATGGAAGAATAATAACATGAAAACTGCTCTCTATCTGGCTCCTTCCACTGGTAAAGGAGCCATATATTTAAATAGCATCTGTTGCAAAGGGTGGCTCTGCCAAACTTGTTTCCTCTGAGCATCTTCTGAGACACAGACACATGAGTTTAGGATGCAGGAAACAGGTTTGCAAACTACTGGCTCTATATACTAAGGGTTTGTGGTGATTAATTATATCCCCATTGTTAGCAATTGCCTTGCTGCATCCATGAGCTTACAGTGCAGCATATCTGTGGACAGGGGTACTGGGCTGCAGGGAGGGACAGCAGTGAGTGTCCCAGCTGTAGGATGCACAGCCAAGTAGCAGAAGGTCACATCTGGAAATACATTGGGAAGATAAAACCAGTCTTATCTGTTTTCCTATGTTCAGCAGTGCAGAGAATAAAATA
Organism: Upupa epops; assembly: GCA_013397515.1. Taxonomy (NCBI): domain Eukaryota; kingdom Metazoa; phylum Chordata; class Aves; order Bucerotiformes; family Upupidae; genus Upupa; species Upupa epops. Next base: position 121,834 of record VZRI01001178.1, read on the forward strand.
TACATGGGAGAATTAGTGTTGGTGCTTCTGAGCCCCAAAGCAATAAATACCACTAAGACCATCACAGTAAACTGAAAAATATCAGATAAAAAATTATTGGTGTTTGCTTGTGGTGGTTCACTGGAGAGACGGGAGGTTGGTACAGAAGACAAGTGGAGAATCATCTTTCTTCAGATGTTGTGTAGTGACATGCTGGGTTGTACTGCCACAGCCCTCTGGCAACCTTCCTTCTCATGTCCACCCTACCATTGTCAGCTGTGTTCCTTTTATTTCACCTTTGACTGAAACAAGTCCAACATCACTTAAGAAAGGAAGGATGGGGATTCAGGGGTTGTGTTCAGTTAGAGCTAAATTTTGATTTGTTCCTTAGTTTCAACCACCTTAGTTGTTGAAACTGTACAAATATTTACAATTGATTTTGCTGATTTGAAGTCTACAAATGCATTTGGCCCTATGCCTTTTTCTGCAAGCGTTGGCTTTCACATGCAAATCAGATCATTGCCTGAGCAAATAATGACTAAGATTCCTAATTCTCATTTCCACAAATACCACATAGCACGTGAAAAATTTGACGTTGTATGGTGTCTACTGAGCCGTGCCTCCCCAGGCACTGGAGGGGCAGAAGTCAGAGTCTGTGAGGCACCATCATGTTGACAGTGATATTTAGTTTCTAGTGTGACTCACTCTGATAGCCTCCATGACAATCTTTCTTGTCTGTTAAATTAGCATATGGATGATGTGTGTTAAGTCATGGAATCTCAAGTATTCTGCAATTGGCTTCTAAGGAAGATTAATTTTAGTTCAGATGCTTGTGAACACTGGGAAGAAGTCTTCAGGGTCATCAGGCCTCTATATTGTCTTTCAGAAGACAACCAAAATTTATCTTGGGGAAAGTAAAAATTGTCTGTTCTTATTAGAAGATTGTCCAGAAGATCTCTGTTCTTTTTTTTTTTTTTTTTAATGCATAGAATTAGTGTAATAAGATCACAGCAAAGGGCAGGAAAGTACATTTGCAGCGTGTCACAGATAATTGTCAGTTTATTTTACATGCAAATTCTAGTATTTCCAAGTGTGCAATTAAATATTCTGACTATCATTTAAAATATTTACAATTCTCTTAGTCAGATAAGACACAATATTTTTAGTTGAAGATATTCCCTAGACATCTGCTTTTTTCTAACCCATATGGTGGAATGTGTGCCACATCTCATCTGTACAGTATGCCGTGGAATTGTTGCCAAAAAGGATTCTGAGTTACTATCTAAAGCAAAGCAATTCTGTAATCTGGCAAAAACCAGAACTCTCATGCTTCTCACCATCTCTGAGCAATCAGACATACCATTATTCTGTTCTTTGTTTTAAAATAGATGCTATGGAAACCAATTAGGTTGAGCATATATGTTTTTAATACTGAATTTATTCTCTAAGTGTGGTTCACCTGGTTGGAAATATCTGAGCTGATGCCACTGAGAGAGTTGTTGTGTGTTAGAATCCTCATGTGTGGGTTTTTTTGAACATTGTACAGTTATTAACAATTAAATTGTGAGTCTTCTGTTGGAAGGCAGAGCAGACATGCAGGCACTAATGTTTCAAAATAATTCAGATTACTGTCTCTCGTGTGAAAGGATAGCTGCCATTCGGCGAGACCTGGACAGGCTAGAG
>VZRI01001178.1:123711-183787 GCA_013397515.1 Upupa epops
GCTGGGTGTCTTGAGCTTGGAGAAGAGCAGGCTGAGGGATGACCTCATTCATGTCTATTAATATGTGAGGGGTGGGTGTCAGGAGGATGGAACCAGGGTCTTCTGAAGGTCATCTAGTGATAGGACAAGGGGGAGTTGGTGCATGGTGGAACAGAGGAGGTTCCATATAAATATTAGAAGGAACTTCTTCACAGGGAGAGTAATGGACAACTGGAACAGGCTGCCCAGGAGGGTTGTGGAGTCTCCTTCTCTGGAGGCATTCAAGACCCGCTGGATGTGTTTCTGTGCAACTTGGTCTAGGTGATCCTGTTGTGGCAGGTTAGTTGGACTAGATGATCTTTTGAGGTCTCTTCTAATCCCTAATGACTCTATGATTCTATGTCAGTATGGTGTTCCCCACCTGAAATTTCTTAGGATGTTTATTATCAAACAACTACTCTTAGCAAAGTGGCAGCAGAGCCATAGCTTCAGACAAGTACATGCTGGATCTGCCTAACCTGTGTGTACAGCATTTGTAGGAATGCCTGATGGATGCTTAGACCTAATGAAAAAAAAATCTCTCAGCAGAAAGCTTGGAAGCGGAGAGAATCATTAGTGGTGCACCAGCTAAGTCCATGAACAAGATTCAAGAAGTTATTCAAGTCCTCCAGCTGACCTGTACCCATTCTGCTGAGGCCCTGTCAGCTATGGTTTTTCACATTGTTCTTCCCATTAGTAGAATGCAAAGGCTGCAGAGAAACACTCTTGGTTACTAATCGGAGATTGGCTAAGAGCAGAAACATACGCTGATGCCTTTTTGTTGCTAGAGCTAGCAGTCTTCATTCTAGATTTAGACTTTGCAACATTTTGGGAAAATGAGGTTTGCTTTAGGCTATTCTCCAATTAAACCATGATTTATACACCATACGCTGGTATTTCAGCTGGATTAAATTGGTGGTGCTCTCTTACCCCTTGTGTATCCATTTAGTGCCAAGGATTAACATATTCTGAAATGTGATTAAAGCTGTGTGACATGCCAGGTTCATATCCTAAGTGTTGGTCACCCTTTGCTCACACCAGAGGTGTAAGCATCTAAGTGGGGGTGTATGTTTTAGTAAGAGGCATTGTGTTTTAAAACTACTGTAGTGAACTTTCTACTCTGCAACTTCAGGAGTCCCTGGGACTCTTATATTGAGTTGTGCCACCTGTCATTGCTCTGGGAAGCAGTTTGAGCAGCTGTTTACTGCTTTCATCAACTGTGAGGGGTTATTCATGGGTTAAACACGATGTAGGTATCAGGTTGAGTTTAAAATTACTGCTGAAATGTTTCTGTAGCTTGTGCTCAAAGGATATCTTCTTATAAGCCTCTTTTTTCTCCTTTCTTAATGGTATCAGCTTCCTCATGATCCCTACAGAGTCAGCTGCAGTTATTGGACAATTAATGTAGAAAGGCATATGTAGCATATCAGCTCAATAAAACTATTCTCACTGTGTTGCTTATCAGCCAGGGTCTACTTAGTTTCATGCGTTTATGCTGGAGGCAAAAGATGTTTGCATGCAAGTCTTTTACTGTACACGATATTTTCCTGTTCTAATGTCTAGCTTGAGCATGAAGTCTTTTGCAGAATTATTGCTGGGGAGAGGTACTATGCTTTTTAAGAAGGTGGGGAATGGAAGGGACTCTCAATTTTCAGCTCTATTCTTGAAAGAGGTGAAATGCAAATGTCAGCCACGTGATTAAAAAAAAGTCCAATTTTTTGCTCACTTTAACCCTTTCTGATCATTCTTCAAAAGTTTTCTGCACATTTCCCACTGCTGAGAGAGAGATGCGAAATGATCCTTAACTTTGCCTGGGTCCTGCGAGTAAAATCTACTGCTGGATCCTCTCAGTTCAGAGGTTCCTTATTGAGAAGAAAATACCAGAGTGGTTGTCCCTACTACCCATCTGTGACATTTACTTTCTCTTGCTGTGACTCTTGTCCCTTCCCACGCTCAGGAGGGGTGGGTGGCTGGGAACAATTGCACCCTCTTTTATTTAGGTTTTGATGCCTATTACCAGAATTTTTATAGGCCTCTTGATATTCTGAGGACCTGTCTTTGCTTTTCTTAAGAGTATAATTATTCTTGTTATCTTTAATTAATATGTGCACATAGATATACCAAATGACTTCCTTTTATTTCCTTCCCTTATTATAGCTCTCAAGGTGTGGCAGTTCTCTTATTGTTTCTCTGGTGAAGTTCAAGGGAATAGTTGCGTATCTCTTATCAACTGAGGACCATCAGCATAATCCTAGTATTGACCTTCCTGATTGGTGCCATCAAAAAATGAGGTGCTTTTGGAACAGCACAGCATACTCCTTAAATTCATCCCACTCCTTATTTTCCCACTGTAGTGGCCTTGATGTGTTTGGACATCTCTATTCTTGTTGAAGTCATTGTTTGTACTGTGCTTGCTGCTTTTCATAGTTATGGTTGGACTTGATTATGTAGTTCTAACATCCCTGCTAGGGACCTCTGGTCAGCATAGTTAGATGGTAGATTGCTGTGCTTCACTCTTAGCTTAAAAAATATCAAATGATGTATTTTCAGCAGTGTAAGTTATGTTCATTTTCAGCGGCTGTTTGTCAGTCTGACCTGTAATCAGATTGTGATATGCCAAGATCCTCAGTGATGCTGGAGAAGTGTTTTTATATGACAAAACATATATGTGTGTGTGTGTGTGTGTGTGTATGAGTGCCGAGTCGCTCATTTTAAGGAGGTATTTGCAGAACTACCTTTAAGAGACAGCTTATGAGGTATGTTGAAATGAGGGGTTGTTTTGACAATGCTGTAACTCAGCCGAAGGAAGATGGCCATCAGCAGAAAGCACAGTTTATTGTCTGTCTCTACATCATGTAGGGATAAGATCAAATAACCCTTTATTACCAAAATAAAGGAGAACACCTCTGACCAAGAACACCCTAACAGAAAACCCAAAGGTAATGGCAAAGCCAGTAACAACAGGAGAATCCATCCAAACCTGTCTCAGAAAATGTCCATTAAACTTGCAATCCTGGTCATTGTCCAGGTTTGGTCCATTCTGCCTACAAAGACGGAGAAGGCAAGTCCTACAGACAGACAGAACAGAGCATCTCCCCAGGGGTCTCTGCGAGCAGCCTCCCTTTTAAACTGTGGTGCTGCATCAACAACTTCCCCGCTGAAGCAGACACCTGCTGTTATCCAATCCAGACTCCTCTCAGGGTTGCCTTCTATCTGGGAAAGCAACCCAGGGGAGTGTTTTCCTCCACAGTCCCCCCATTAGAATCTGGACATTTGTGGTTTCTCATAGGAAAAAAAGAATCATCTATGTGTCAACCTCCTCAGTTCTCAGCACTTCAAGCATTCTGAACATAGTCTGATGTGACAGTAAACTGTCTAACTCAGTGCCCATTACTAGCAAAAACAAAACAATGCAGACTTCAAGAAAGCAGGAGTTCAGCTTTTGGTTTCTTCTTGACAAAAAAAGGTGCTGGGCTGCAAAATTTTGCTGTTGTGTATGCTTCTTTCCCCTTTAACCTCCACAGGGAGTCCAGAAAGCCGCTGGTGACAGAGTTCCTATTCCTAGCACTACAGAGATCCAGCCAGCAGTCACCTGTGGGCAAAGGGATGGACCGAAGAGGAGCATCCACAGCTCGGTTAATGAGCACCACTTGCAAACCTGACCTGGGGTAACCTAGCACAGGGAAGAAGGGTAGAAATTACAGGTGAGGAGCAAAAGGGGAAAAGCTTTTGAAGAAGCCTCTTGCGCAAACAATGCTAGAGCTTTTTGCCTGCCTGTATTAATCTTGAGAAATTAGCATTTAATTTCTGCAATTAGCCTTTCATGCACTCTGAGGAAAGGAGCATATGCTTGCACACTCATTCTCGTTTCCTTTAAATCTTGAAGCCTTGCTGTTCGGTTGCTAAGGGGAAGAAAAGACTTTAGTCCGAGATGAACAAAAAGCAGAAACCTGCTCCCAGGTGTTGGTGAATCATCAGGGAATGAAGCTTTTTTAATAATTTCTAAGGGAAGGGAGGGAGGAAGTGTGTGGGTGTAAATTTAATTTTCCTGAAAGGTGCTGAGCCTGACACACAGGGACTGCAGACAGGTGAGTGCAGAGGACCCGTAGGGATGTGGCTGGCTGCTGTGTACCTGCCTTCTCCCACACTGCCTAGGTCATCAGCTGAACAACATGGTTCTGAGCGTCAGACCAGCACCCTGGGTGCTAATGTGGGAAACAGCCATGCATGACTCATAACATGGATACTCATCTGCAGGAGGGTGGACTAAAGCAGCTAATCTGCTGCCCATGAAGAGTGCCATCCCCTTCCAAAGTTAGGGTCAGTATAGAGGATGAATTAAGGGGCATTAGAAGGGGTTCAATACAGGGCATTTTACAGGTAAGGAGGCTTCTTATGGGTGGATGGCATAGTGGTACTCTGTTTTGAATAGAGAAAAGAGTGGGGTTTTTTTAAAGAGAAGAGAATGGGGCAAAGAGGCATGAAGTTGTAAGTCATAAGGAGATTCATCAAGATTTTCTGTTTCCTTAATTTCAAAGATTGGAAGGTGCTAGCTGGAGCAGAAAACTAATGAATAAAAATATGAGAACTGGAATGAATTCTCCCACATAACTTACTGAGCCTTGGTAACTGAGTCCACAGAGTAAACCTAGCAACTTTTATGCCACAATTCTCCAAAGTTGTAATTATTTCTTAAATACTTACTATGCTTTCAATATTTGTACCACAAATCTGATCCCGTGAGTCCCATGGCTGAAATTTCTTCCTCAGCCATTGATGCAGATCAAATTTTGAACCTCAGATACATGCAGCAAAGCAATGATTGTGCACGGAGACCTTATCAAACACCTTTTGAGTAAAAAGGAGAAAGAATCTGCACTCTCCTTGTAGGTGGTTTGTAAACAAAGAAAAGCAGAAGGGAGAAGAATGGCTTAAGCAGTTTACTATGAAATATCCACTGGGTTGCACTGTGTTATCTGTGACTGAAAGTTATAAAGGACTGCTGCAACACTGCTGATAAAATACAGATAGCTGAGTATGAATTGCTGCCCAGCCGGAGCTTCCTCGGAAAGGAGATACAATTATTTAGATACTTTGGCCCTTAATTATGTCAACAAAGACATCCTACAATTATGAGGTGCCAAGTGATCTGTGTTACCTCTCTATAAGGGGTTCACACTTGCCTGCTGTTCTCTCCGTTGGTTCTGCTGCAAAACTGAAATTTGTTGCATAATCTTATTCCTGATCAGAAAGCCTGGTCAGACTTGAGCACTTGCTGGGGATGATTCTATCACCTTCCAGGCTGTGTTCAGCCACAACTGCAGCCTCTTGTGCATTGCATTATGCTGTGCATGCTTGTTTCCCCAGGAAGGAGTTGTTCTGGTCTAGGGTTTGGGGAGATGTTGGGATGAAGGCTGGACTTGGTGATCTTGGAGGTCCTTTCCAGCCATGAAGATTCTATGATTCTGTGATTTCAGTTAACCAGTCTTCCTTGTGTGGGTGCTGTAGTTTGACATGGTGGTGAGCAGCACTGTTGGTAGCATCCAGCACACATGAACTCCTAGGGGTCCTGTTTGCACTCATCTCCCCCCAGAAAAGACAGAAGGAATGTGGTAGTGGTTGATTAGCAGAACTGGAACACAGGTGCTGCTGAAACTCAACTAGTCAAGTAAAATGAAGGACAGCAGGCAAATGAAATACTTGGAGGATGGTCCTCTCTTTCTTAGACTACCAAGAAAAAAATGCTGATATTCTGTACTGCCTGGTTGACTGTGCCAAGCCATCACTTGCAGATGAAAGTAGTGTCCTTTCATCTAATAGGAACTATAAGAATTAAATACATCAGTAGCCAAATGTCAGCTTGGTTAGTCAATAATATCGCTTCTGACTTTTTCCTGATGCTCAAATACTGTAAAACTTTGCCAAGGAGATTATTTTCTGCCCCTGTTTATTTGGGGATTTTGGAGTCTTGTTCTCTCACTTTCACACAGTGAATGACCTTGTCCTTGTCCTTCTGTTCTGTAGCAGATAAACTTCACAGCTTTTAATACCCGTTAGGGTTTTAGTGTGGTGTGCAGGATTTCCTCTTGCAGTATGACTGCTATAAAAATGGTGAAACATTCTATTCAGATTGAGGTTTTAAAGACAGATATTGGAATTTTTTAAAATATTCCTCTGGATGGTTTCCACAACTCTTGTGCCCACCTTGTCAAGATTCCACTGAAGAGGTTATTGTGTCTCGATATTTCATCTTGATTCTATGATCCACTTATGGATGTGCTGTATGCTCCAGAAGGTTGTTCATTACTTTTTTGCTGTCTTGAAGCTTGTCAGGGAGCTGTCTAACACAGACCTGGAACTGGAGCCATTCCCAAGATGATGAAAACTTTTGGAGTTGGGAATGGAGCAGAGTCATTCCTCCCCATTCTTATATCAGAGATGAGAAGATGTTTGTGTTGCTTGCTCCCTCTTCTAGCTGTCTTGCATATTTAGGATAAGTAAGTAATTTAGGACTGGAAATGTTAATTCCATTTGGACTCAGCAGGGTGGAGGAAAACCTCATAGTTCAGAAGCACTGAAAATACAAAGAAGGCACTGCAAAGTCACCAGGGCTTGGATTTTTCTTTGTTATTCGCTGCTAACAAACACAAAGCTTGATGATTCAATGCATCTGCAGTATCAGAGAAGCATATTGAAGATTACAAAGGGAAAACAACATTATATTGCTATGCAAAGCCTACAGAAAGCAAGACTATATACTCTCACAACTTTTATGTGGCATAAACTGGTAAAGTCTCGGCTAAACCTTATTGTTTTGGATGAACTTAATTTATATGAAAATAAAATGGGTCAATTCAACAAATAGAAGGACTAACTTAAGGTTTTTTATAGCAAGAAATAATGGAGCTTATAACCAGCCATTTTATTCATATTAGTCTGTTACTTCTCCTATAAAACATGTACCCAGTGGAGGATGTGGCTGGTATTTTGCTTGTTTGTTCCTTCCTTCCTTTGTCTATCAAAGCAGAGCATGTGGGAGTACAGGAAGGAAGCCTCCCAGTTTCTGAAGTACTATTTCCCGTAAGATTATTATGACAATATCCTGGTAGTATTTTTCAGTGTGTGCACATGCACCTTGAAACCAAAATCCCATAAAAACAAAAGCTAAGAACTGAAAACAGAATCTAAAACTCCAGGCACTTGTTAAGTCTCAGCTAAACTCCCCGCAGGGCCAGTGGTGGGAAGACACATAGTGAAGCGCTGCTTGGAGGGAAGTATGACGGTGCACTTCCTTTGAGCAGTCACATCCTCAGGGTAGAACATGAAGAACACATCTGGAAGGAAGAGGTTGGATTGCTCTGAGAATCTGCCACTGCACTAATGTTCTAGGTGCCAGAGTTGGACTTCTGGTAAACATAGTTCAAACCTGCTTCTTCAGTGCTCTGCTATTTTAAAAGTTCTGAGAGAGCAGCAATGCTATGTAGCACAAACAAGTCTTTATAAGCTTGTGTGCATGCTATTCTCTCATAAGGGACCACTGACTAAAACCTAACATCTAAACTAACATCTCAAGCTGCCTGTATTGTGAACACTATGGCATGCCCTCTTCAGTGTTTTCCCTAGGAAGGATGGAAACTCAGAATGCTCAGAGAATCTCAGAGGGGTCCCACTTAGATTCTACAGAACTTCCATCCTGTCAACACTTATTGGGTTAAGATGCATGGCACGGGGCTTGCTGCATGCAACAGGGTATCACTCTAGGAGATCTAAAAGGCTCCTGCCCTTTGAATCACCCTTATAGGCAGGATTATTATTAGGTGGTGCTACCACACGCTCAAGCTCCAAGCTGGTAGCCCACAGTGCAGGACCTGCTCTTGAACCTACTGTGTCATTTGTAGGGACAACTGCATGAGATGAGGAAAGAGCTTTCAGTGACCATATCTACTCAGGGAGACTCTGCAGACCAGCTTTCAAGTGTGCTTTGAGAGCCACAACAAGGCCAGATCTGGAAGGACATGTTGCTGTTGTAGAGCTGTTTCAAGATAAAGGACATTGCTCAGTTTGCACCCCTCCAATCCACCAACTTTGGGAATTAGACTTATTTGCATTTTGGCAGGGGCTGCCCACTGACTAAACACAGAGAAATGTTTCTGAAGGTGCTCCAAAGAAGAGATCCATAAGGAAAAGGTCTAAGATCCCCACTGATGCCCACAGCTGTGAACTTTTACTGTAATCCATGGCAGTTATGGGTCAGACTGCATTAATGTGGGTGAAATTATCAGCTCATTCACAGTGGAGCTGGCTGTCTGGCTTAGTTCTTTATGAGTCAGAGCCCAGAATAAAGACTTGTTGTAATGTTGCTCTGAGAAGGAGGAGTGCCATAGAGAAATGGAAATATTGGCTAAGGAGTTATTGCTAAAATTCCCGTCTTCTGGCTTGGATGCTCATGCAGGCTGGCAAGAGTGCCCATTTTACATCTTTGCCTGCCCCACTGGTATACAGGGGGAGACTAGTTAGGATCTCACCTCTTCCAGCCACCTAAGCTTTTGTGTTTTCTGTTAGTGCACTGGTCCGTGTAGAAAAGGAACTGATCCTTGTCTTGTTCTAAAATTTAGATCAATCAGAGCAGAGCCCTTGATTATAATTAAATTATAACAATTGCAATTATAACAATTAAATTCTCAAGTGGCTGCTTTCTATCCAGGTGTAAATGAATAAAAACAGCAACTACATCTGTTGCAGTCTCTATCATTCAAAGCACCAGGATGGGAAAGTTTGCTGAAAGCTATGCGTTGTGTTGAGCATTCTTGTGGGTTGAGAATGAGGAGCTGAACTTCCATGAAGTGCCACCCAGTTGGTTAGAAATTAGAGCAGGCTGAAAGGTCAAGCTTTGCTTTATGTGGGGCTCTCTCTCAAGGTCTAACGAGAACCATATTTTTAATCACTCTGCTCTGCTGGTTTTGTAAATCTGCCGAGATGGAAAGGAGAATTACTGGCCCTGTGTTCTGACCTCATTCATAATAAAGTCAGTAATGCCTCCTAGTCCAAATACTTACATGGGCTGAAGGAAAATGTTATTTTAAAAAATAATATTGAATAACCCAGTATTCAGTTAAGAGATATTTAAATTTTGAATCCACTGATTTAATACTTGGGAGACAAATGGCTTGATCCAAATTTTGATATCCTTGGGATTTAACAAGGCTTTTCAAGTTACCTTTTACAAGCCTACTTTTAAGGTTTGATAGAAAAAAGAAACCTACCGTGAAGTTCTGCTAGACTTACTACCAACTTCCAGTCTTCAAAGCGTGCGTGGGTGGTGACTGATGTAGACGTATTGCAGAATGAACAGAAAAGCCAAAAATATTAAAGCTCCTCAAATTTTATATTTCTATAGAAAAAAATGTATCTACTCCTGTTAATTGCTGTAAAATGCAGAAGTTACTATTTAGTTATCTTGTTTACAGAGGCTGAGAATCAACATGTGCTGTTTTGTTTGGTTCAGGTCAGATTCTCGTACTATGTGCATTGTGGTTCATCCAAAATTGGAAAATATGAATTCACATCTTGCTCGTATCTGTAAGAAGACATATAGTGCATTTCACATACATTTTATTTGTGTTTCCAATGCAGTAACTACACCTCCCTTATGAGGAAAGGCTGAGGGAGCTGGATCTCTTGAGCTTGGAGAAGAGGAGGCTGAGGGGTGACCTCATTCATGTCTATAAATATGTGAGGGGTGGGTGTCAGGAAGATGGAGCCAAGCTCTTCTCAGTGTCATCTGGTGCTAGGACAAGGGGTAATGGGTGCCAGCTGGAACACAGGAAGTCCCATATCGATATCAGAAGGATCTTCTTCCCAGTGAGGGTACCGGAGCGTTGAAACAGGCTGCCCAGGGGGGTTGTGGAGTCTCCTTCTCTGGAGACATTCAAGACCCACCTGGATCTGTTCCCTTGCAGCTTGGTCTAGGTGATCCTGCTGTTACAGGGCGATTGGATTAGATGATCTTTTGAGGTCCCTTCCAATCCCTAATGATTCTATGACATCGCACACTTAAAATATACCGTTAACGTGAATTCCATAGGAGAAGATTTACCTTATGCTTTAATGATTGTCATTATTTTCCCTTATAGTAAGGGGCAAAGTTTTTATACTCTGCAAAGCAATGGTGGATAACACTTTATGTGAGATGCTGTACCATTTTGTCACCTACTTTTTATGGATACTAAGACTGAAAGCCTTGTTTGTGGTAGGCACTGCACAGGCACAGGCACCTCCCAGGGAGTAGGTCTATGCTCTGATTACAAATAGAAAAGACAGAACCAGTGCACAGTGAAACAACTTGTCTCAAGGTGCAGAAAAGATCAAGAAGAGAGCTAGGAACAGGAGACAGGTATCCTGCTATTCCAAGCCAAGCTGTGTGTCTTCCTGTAATGTATAAATCTGAGAGTTTTCAAAGAACAGGAGAGTGTTCTATTAGGAATACAGCTTTGCTCGTAAAGCAATAAATTGGGTGGTCTCTGACGGCAGCAGCTAACCAACAACATAACGGTAATTAATTACTATTTAAAGTGCAAAAAAGTGTTCTAACACTGACCTTCAGAGTTTGAAAGTGTTAAAAAAGTCTATTATCTAGAAGTCTATTATCTAGAGAGCTGGCTGGCAGACAACTAGTGATTACTTTTCTTGCAAACTGTTTTGTGTGTGTATAGGGAAATACTGTTTGAGAAAATTGGAAGCAACACATTACCTATTTTTCTCTGTGTATCACAGGAAACGTGGTAGAGCAAGTAAACAACTGCCACCAGAGCTCTGCACTCATCCCAGCCTGTTTGTCTGTAAGCCTGTTTGTAAGCTTGTGTGGGACATCCCTGAACGACTACAGACTGCACCTGTGGTTATCAGTGAAGCTTGTTTATCTGAAGAGAAGGCATGACCTGAGGCTGAGCCAGAGGAGGGTTAGGTTGGATGTTTAGTAGATCTTCCTCACAGAAAGGGTGATCAGATGCTAGAATGGACTGCCCAGGGAAGTGGTGGAGCTCCCATTTCTGGAGACGTTTAAGAAAAGACTGGGCGTGATACTTAGTGCCATGGTCTAGGTTGTGGTGATGCTAGGGCATAGGCTGGACTTGATGGTCTTCGAGGTCTTTTCCAGCATCAATAATTCAGTGATTCTGTGAGACTGAGGAACCTGGAAGGGAAGCATCCTTCTGGTGCCCTTTGTCTTGACCTCAACAAGGCTATACAACTAATTAGTAAATTACGAGACCTTTGCAGCAAGAAAGGATTTCACATCCTGAAATACACTTCATAACATGAGGTACTCAAATACATTTTCTTGAATCAGTAAAGAAATGAACAGGATTAGTAGCTTCCTTTGTCAGATTATAATTGAGTAGAAAATAGAAGGTTTCAGTAAGTCTGCAATCCTAGAAATTGAATCGAAGTTATGAAAGAAGCAATGGGATATGAGGCAATCTTGGAGATGGCAAGTACTGGGGAAAAGAAGTGGTAAAGGATGTAGACTTTTGGGAAGCAAAATTGTATATGAATTAGATCTGACCTTGTATATTAAGCTGTGGAGGTGAAGGAAAGAGCTAGGCTTCTGAATTTAAAAGACCCAATTTCCCCAGAATGGTGGAATTGATGGGCATATATAATTGGATGTTGTTACTGTAGGGTCGTGGTGGAGGCAGGGAGGTTAGCACTAAGGTAAGGCTGCAACTTGTAATGGCTCAGCAGAACCTGTTCTTTCCGGAAATAAGGTATCTAGAGGGGCTAGAATGACTGTCTTTAATAATTATGCACATGTACTATAACGGAAAGCAAGGCTTATAAAGAAATTGGACTGATTGCTAAACATGAGGATTGACCACAGACACAAAAAGTGGTTTCAAAGAGTGATAAAAAGAGAAACTTTTGCATACAGTACATAAAATCACTTAGAAAAATCTTTCTGCTAGCACTCTGAAAAACAAGTGAAAAGGGATGTTATGTAGATAGGTTGCTGCATGTTTAAATGCAGGTCAAAGGGTGTTTGCTGTAACAGTACTCACTAAAGGAGCCTTCAATAGAAAGGGATGAGGAACTCATGAGTTTTTCTTTCACTTGTTTGGAATAGGTTGCAAGGATCCTGGGAAAATAATCGTATATTCACATGGCACCGTCTCCTAAACACATGGAAAAGGCTTTCATGCTAATGCAAGGATTTGCCAGCTTACTACAAGGACTCCAACATCTCCAACGTTGCTCAGTGCAGATGAGGTACAGTGATAGTCTGAGGTTTTTCTGAAGCATTTTGCCTCTCTACTTTGTGATGCTTTAGCTTTTCTTGTTTGCTTGTGGTATTTTTTCTGTTTCTCTTTCACTTTGCTGCAATGTGGTTTCAATATGCGTGCTTCAGTTGTTGTTTTTGTTGACATTCTTGGCATGATGTCATCTCCAAAAGTGTCTGTCTGAAGGAGTGTGCGTCCTCACTGGAGTTTGCTGTGTATTCAACTTCTTTCATGATCCTTTTGCAGCCAAATTCTAGGGGAGATGTGGAACCAGATATGCCCGGGAGGTGGTGGAGTCCCCATCCCTGAAGGTGTTTAAGGAAGGATTTGGTGTGGCACTTAGTGCCCTGGTCTACCTGATTGTGGTGATGTTAGGTCATAGATTGGGTTGGATGAGCTCAGAGGTCTTTTCCAACCTAAATGATTTTGTGAAAAGTCTCAGTTAAGTTTACAGATGAATTGTTATCTGCAGGGAGATCACAGGGAGAGCTTGAGGCAGAGAAATGGCAGCTGTGCGTGGGAAAACTATATTTGAGTGAATTCATGGGGGAATTGACTGCAAAGATAAGAAATTAACAGGGTCACCCTGGCAAGTGTGTGATTAACACAGACATTGGTACCTTTCTTTCATCAGTATCCCCTTCTTTCCCACAGTAGCGAAGTGGCAGTGCTATTAGCAAAGGTTGTATGTATTTATTTTAATTCTCATTGATTGAATACCTTCTTTTTTATATATATTAGGGGAAAATTTTGAAGACATTATTGCAGTAGTTGAGGCATGAGGATGAGATTAAGAAAATCTAGAAAATCTCCCAGGCAAGAGCATGACAAGTTCTTCCAACTGCTGGCAGTTTTTTGTTCACGTTTTCCCTTTGTTTTGCAGAGTAACATGAACAAATGCTGTGGTGTTGGTTCTGATTTGCAATCTTCATGTTCAGCTTGACAGTTTCATTGGGCTTTGACTGCTCTCTAAACTCAATCTCAAAATTGAATTTGAATTTGTTCGGTGTGTTGCAGCTGGCTGGAAAAATACTAATAGAGTTCACTTCAAATTGCTTTATCTTCTTGCTGTGTGAGGCTGTGCTAATCACAAGGTGAGGGTAGTTAGGAAGGTTCAACACTGTTTGAATTACCATTAAGCTGAAAATTTTGCAGAAGGGCAAAAAACTGATCTCCAGTCCTTAGCTGCCCTAAAGCTGTGGGGAATGACTTTCCCTAGGGCTTGTGACAGGAATCTTCTGGCTTATAAAACATTGCCTTCAGAAGAAGGGAAACTCCAGATCAAAGAATGCATCTTCAGGCCTTGAAAGGTGACACGTTTCCTCTTGTGTTGTCTTTCTTCAGACTGGCCCATGTGAGGGAGCATGTTAGGTCCTGAAGTTTTCGTGGGTCTGTAAGCCCTTGATGTTGAACGACAGTTAGCAGCAGCCTGGAGTGGTCTTATTCAACACTGCTGCTTTGTAAAGCACCATTGATTTACACCGAGGATGTAGCCAAGTCATTTCACACTTTAACCTTGAAACCTCCTTGTTAATATAGCAGTAAATATATTCACTGCAATTAAAACTACTTCTTTTTGCAGGTACACATATGCTGAGGCCTGTGCTTCATCACTTTGAAATAAGATTTCCCCAACTTTGCTAATTAAGAGTGTTGCCCAAACAGAAAGGAACATATGGCACATGCCATGCTGACTTGAAGCCTTTGGAGTCCCACTGGAGAATAATTAAAGTGATTTTGATTTACTGGTATGATGAAGTAAAAGCCATTCTCATTTCGCCTTATGTCTAGCAGCTCTGAGACAGTAAGGTACCTTAGCAGGAAAGCTGTGATAATTAACGTGAGCCAGATTGTTATTATTCAGATAGCTTTGTTGCCGTTAACAATCATTTGTAATTATTAAGAGACTTTACATAATCCATGTAAGATCGCAGGTTTTCCCATCTCTGGAACCACACGGTTCGTTGGGCATAGTTTAGTTTAGATGGATGAAAGATTCCAGCATTCAGTTCTTGAAATCAAGTAAGTTATTGTAATGAAAATCTCTCTCCTATCAAATAAAATCCTTTCCCTTCCTTATTGGTTTTTTCCTCTGATAACAGCAGGAACTGGTGTACATTGCTGTCCAGTGCAGTTTTTCAGAGTTATATATTTAACTTTGTTTTCCCTTTTGGAAACTGTTGCTGAAAACAGATGCACATGTAAAGTACAGATTTCCTTATTTAGCAAGTGAGGAATTTTAAAGTGAAAGTTGAAACTTCAGTATTGAGAAAACAGCTCAGCTTTTTCTCTGTAAAACAAACAATTGAAGGTTTTCAAATGAGTAAAAACTCAGCTTCATCCTAGCAAAAAGTTTAGGCAGAATTTTTATGCAGCATAGATATCTCACTCTGGTCTTGTGGCACTTGCAGTGAACTGGAAATAAGGAGAGCCTGTTTGTACATCCTTCTAATTTTTACTCCATGAATAGCAGTTTATCTGAGGTATGTGTCATCTCCTGCAGGTTGGTGAATGTGAATGCTGATGAATAAATGGAAATAAAGCTGTGTAGTGTAGGCAGTGGTTGTGGTAAATATACACCGCTCAGACAATCACTGTTGGCAAAACCTTTGTTCAGAGGCAAATGGTATGAAGGCCATGAGATAGGAGGAGCTTGAGCTTTTTAATTGAGAGAGACTTGCCAGTTAGTTGTCAGAACTGATTTCTCTGTAGTCTTTTTAATGATGCTCTAAGATGTCAGAGTATGAATTAGCATAAATGGAAAGTAAGGCAAAGCCACACTTCAGTCCAATTACAAACTTTATAGAATCATAGAATCCTTAGGGATCGAAAGGGACCTCAAAAGATCATCTAGACAAATCCCCCTGCCACTGCAGGATCTCCTAGATCAAGTTGCATAGGTGCTTGGGAGGCTCCAGTTGAAGCTCAAAAGGTAGAAGGATGTCTGGGATCAGGTGTGCTCAGAGTCTTGGTCCAACACATTCTGATGAGAATGGTTTCTCCTTAAAGCTTTATCCTGCCCTGCAACTGGAGTACACTCGGGTTTTTTGCCTGTTTGAGGTTAAGGCTGTTTCCTTTCTTCTCAGGAGTTGCATCTGAATTTTATTGTCTGAGCTATGGAAAGTCTTTTATGCTATAAATTTTTGGGAGGCTTTAAAAACAAGTCTTTAAACCTGATTTCTTTTAGTTTATAGTGGCAGATTTCTGGGCTTCAGGTACTGAAACTGTTAAACTGGAGAGTACACTTCTTACCTCATACATGGACAATTAACACGGTTCAATAAATCACTGACTATTTCATGTGCTGCTCTCAGAAAACAGCTAGATATCTGCACGTAATGAACTTTGTTCTAATACAGATGGGTGACTTCAAGGAATGTAGAACTGTCCTGGTTTTGGAGGGAGAGGAATATGTTTTGCAACTCATATTTTGCTTGTTTCACCTCACTGCGGCCAAGGTGCCTGTTGCATAGAGCTTCTTTATGTTCTTCTTGGTCCAGCTGGCTATGTACAGACTTCAGTTTCTGGTTGAGACCAGATCATAGACCTCAGGAAAGTAATCTCTTTCCCTTCCTTGCTGGCAGCTTCACTAGGCAAGTTTCTTAGGTGTCAAATGTGAGACAGAAACGGAACAGGATTATGCCAGTGTGTGCGGCTGCATATTTGAAGAAGTCACAGAGGATTTGTAAGCAGAGCATTTAGTATAGGAATTCGCTACGCTGCTTTCTGCACTGGTGGAGGGCACTGTATAGGCTTTGGTGCCTAAGTAATTTAGCTTAAAACGGTTGTGTTTCATTGCTAATAGATGCTTTACTCAAACAGAAAGTGTAAATCGATCTGAAGCCCATCCCAAGTGTGAATCTCTCCTCTCTCTCAAAGAGAGCTCTTTCAAAAATGTAACCGTGTGTGACGCAGGAGTTGCCATGGAAAAATACATTGAGCCAATCATTCATGACTTATTTATAGCAATTAGAATGCACATCCCAAGACCCAATAGCAACTTTGATTTATTTTTTTAAAATAACTAATCTAGACAAAGGATTGAAGCATCTAAGATGTTGGGGAACGTTTGTGAGTCTGTACGGTTAATGTATAATTTTAAAAAGTGACTATGTATGTTCCTGGAGACAACCTTGAAGTATTAGTGCTGCTGCTATTTGGTCCTTTATTTCTGTGGTTGATAAGGTTATTGCTGCTGTTGTACACTTGCCATCTGTTCAGCGACTACCTAGTAGGCATAGTAAATACTGGTTCAAAGGGAGACTTTTTTTCTTCTAATAATCTCTTTTTGAAAATGTTCATGTAAGAGTGAGTGCTTTGGAGAAATCTGTACACCTGGGCCTTGCTAGGAGCATGATGCCCAAGGTCCTTAGGGCTGGATACACTTCCTTATGCTTAAACTACAAGAAGCAGTAAATTTCTTCCTCCTAATGGTCTTAAATTGTATTCGGAGAGAAAACTTTTCTATGCTATCCACCCCCCCCATCCCACCCCATCCCCTGGTATATCTTTTATCTTTGGGCAATGATGAAAATCAAACAAGCAAATGCACTTCTTCAGGTTCAAGTACTTACATTTATTTGTGTAACAGTTGGGTACCCTTTAAGGTTTTCTTTCTTCTCCAGGGATGCGTCTGACGGAGACTTGGGCTCTGTGAGAGACTAAGAAACAGCTCTGGAGTTTATTGCCCTTGTTCTTTTAACATTAAGTGGCTTGCTGAGTTTCATTTCAATTTGGCAGTGAGTTAGGAGTGTCAGCTCTCTTTGATGTATAGCTCCCTTGGAGGTTAAATCGATTGTGTTTTAAGCATATCGCTTTCTTGCAATGAGGCCATTGCTGGGGAAATACTTGTCGTTTTTCAGCTTTCACATTAAAAATGTAACAAAATCTACATAAAACAATCTGAAAGCATCTAGTGCATAGCTGCTTTTCATTTCCTGGAGTTGATATGTGGAGTAGAAAAGAGGTTTCCCTGCCTTGGAGTTGCGTATCTAAGAGATTTTTCTGATTATAAGGACCACACATGAGCTCATGCTCATGGGCTTAAGATCAGTAAGTTTCCTGAGAGTAACTCCTTGCCATGTGCCTCTCTCTGCTCCTACACAGCATCCTTTGCTTGGTCCAACTTCTCTTCCCAGAGGGTGTGGGGCTTCACCGCAACAGTGTAAGGGTTTTGTAGGGAATGTGACAGGAGAGTCAAAAGGCTGAGGCTTAGGCAGGATGCTTGAGATTATCAAGGAGACAGAGGTTTTGAGATTCTGTTGGGTATGAGAGCAGCTTGAGACAGTGATTTTTAAGGGTTGTGAGTCCTTGTGCACCCAGTTTGAGGGCTGCTGGTTTAGGCCACACAATTCACTCAGCTAGGTGAGAATCTCATCTCTGAACTCTCACATCCTTGCTTGATTTGGCAGCAGATCAATAGGAGTGGTGCCTTGGTGGATCTTATTGTGTCCCATATGCAGGCCATAGTACTTGTGTGGGGTTTTCTTTGCCAGGTGCAAGAATTTTTCCACATTGGAAGACTTAGAAAATCATAGGGTTCTTCTGGAAGCAGCAGTAAAGAGCTGGGTCTCTTGAGAGAATAAAACATGGACAGTGTTGAAGCCGACTTGAAGTTCACCTTACCCTATACCTTGTCTGCAAACCCACAACTCCTAAACTTCATGGAGGAATAAGCTGCCAATTAAGAAATTGTTTTCCTGCTCTGTTACTAGAAATTACAACTACAGTTGGCTAGAAGTTTCCTTGGTCTGCAGGTGTAACAGATGCTCTCTCATCTTTATGAGTACAGTTTTCACCTCCAGTACTGTAGAGCAATGCCTGGGGTTGGGATGACATTTTGAGCTTGGATTCATCAACTTCAAATAGTAGATACCCATACTGCAGGCAGCTGATCTGACTTGTCAAGACTCCCCTCAAAGTTGAGGGAGAAAAATGGTATTTTCACGCGGTGATTTATTTCCTGCCATGACAGCTATCCAAAACCAGTCAGACGTGTTGAACCTTAGAAGTTTCTAATTCTTCATTCCCAAGAAAACAGTCTGAGCAACTAACTTTTTCTTCAACCATTTAAATTTTGCCCAGTTGAAACCTTTAAATCTTCGTTCTTATTCCTCTAAGAAATATTTTGTTTGCAGTAGATTAACTCCTAACAAGGCATAAGCTGCTCTCTGCCTGTTGCTTTTGGGAGGATATTTGCTGGCTACAGATTTTTGCTCTGGATTAGTTGCCTTTAATTTGTCTGATGATATGGACACATGGGCTTGCCTGTGAATATTTGCCTAGACTGGCTGAACCCCTGAGGTATTGCTGTGGGAATTAAGTGACTGAAGCAGGCTGCCCAGAGTGATTGTGGGAGCCTCCATCTCTGGAGACTTTCAAAACCTGCCTGATTGTGTTTCTGCTCTAGGTGACCCTGCTCTGCAGGGGGGTTGGACTAGATGATCCTCTCTGAGTGGTTCCTTCCAACCATTATAGTCTGTGATTCTCTGTAATACTTTAAGAGACTTTGGAAAATCACAGCCTAGAGCTAGCTTTAATGTTCGGTAGGAAAATGAATGTACTTTTTCTCAAAAGACAAAGATTCAAGACAAAGATCCAGCTCATTTCACAAAACTTCTTACTTTCTGCAGAAACGAATATTTTCAGAAGCTCTGAGATGTTTAGCTGCCCCGGGCTCCAGCAGTGTTCTTAGAGGGTGGACTACCTGGACTGTCCTTGTCTGCAGGAGGAGCTGAATCTTTTGAGGAATCTGCCTGTGCCACACTCTTGATGGAGAAGTTTTCTAACAGAAATATCTTCCGTCTGAAAATCTCCAGCCAGTTTTGGCAGGTAGAGTGGCTTCACATACTGAGCTCTCTGGAGAATGGGCCACATGTTTATGGCATTAAATAAGGCTAATGTGCAGAGGGAAAATATTTTCTGGGGTTGCTGCCATGTAAAGCACAGCTATCCATCCTGCAATGAATCCTTATGTCTTTCTCTTCTACCTGTCCATCTCTTCTATCTCTGTTCAGCATCCTCTTCAAGCAATTTGTACTTTTTGTATTTCTCCACATCCAGTCCCCAGGGTGCTGCGCAAAATTGCATTGAATAGCCACCTGCAGACAAGAGAGTTTCCCACTGCCCACATCACACCCAGTAGCTGAAATCTGCAGCATTGTGAAGCACTTAATGGGGTTTGGCGGTCAAGTATTGAAGTCCACTTAATTGAATGTTTCACTCTAACTGATAATTTAACACCATTTGAGATAAAAATTAGAAAGCTCATGAAAAATCAGTAACTTATTTTCTGACATAACCCTGGAGTCCAAGAAAAGATTAGAACACAGAACAAGCAGGGAGTCTCTGTTCCAAATAGCAGGGGGGAAGATACTACAGCCAGATGTTCTGTGCATTGTTTTTGTTCTTTATAGTCTTATATTTCTTTGGGTTTATATTATTTTTTATTTTTTTTATTAAATATATGTATTTCTTTAATATGAAGCCTACTGCAAGTGATACCTTGAAAAATTGACTTTTTCCTCAGCTACATGAGAAAACATGGGGCTGAAAAGTTTCACTTTCCCTCTTGCCTGAGATTTGAAAAGCATAGTGTTTTCCACAGGTCTTGTTCTCACATAGTGCCACCAGAGGCTTTAGATTTATGTCTCAGCCTATTTTACGAGAGAGTTATGCCTGGGGTAAGAGAGTAAGGAGTTTTGACTCTGTGCATGGATGGATCTCTTATACCTCCTGGACCTTAACTCAAAGCTGTGCTTCCTAGAAGCAGCCATGAGATGCCAGGCATCTTGTGTCACACACTTCTTTCAGTAGAAATTGATTATATGACTCAGTTGCAATCTTCAGAAGGATTATCTTAGTGCTTATATACAGGCATGATATCTCTGGATTTTCAGCTTCCTGACATTAATTCTATCACAGTGAAGATGCCAATCAGCTGTCCAGCAAGACCCCTGAGAGTTGGTAAAATAACTGTGCTGCCTGCTGTTTGATGTAAGAGTGGAGGTAAAAATTGCCTGCAGGCTTAAAGAAATGTTTGGGAGTGATCTGTAATATTAAATGTATTCAGATTGAATTGCAATGGTTGTAAACAGAAATCTTGTTCTCTTGTCGAATAGGACTATGGGTGGGGGATGCTTCCAGAGGTCCAATGCGTTTGTTTTCCCCATCTGGTTTTACCTTGGAGAACTCAAGTTGTGAGAAATAAATCATTTTACAAAGTCAGGTGAAAATTCTGAAGATTCTTAGTTCTTGTGAAGATTTGAGCCAGCTTAAGACTTTGTTTCCCATGTTGCTGCTTCTTGCTCCCTTACTTGTAGCTTTATGGTCTTTTGGAGCTATGCTGTGTTACAGAAACGATCCAGGTAAAAATATCCTTCTAGTAATGGAAGGCTGGGGAGTTATTTTTAATCTGACTTGACCTCTATTGTTATTGTTGCACAAAATGTGGATACAAGTGTTAGAAAATAGCCACTATGAGAGTGAAAACTGCAGAAAGCTTCACAAAATGCCCGCTCTGTGTGCTGAGGGCATTTTGCCTGAAGTCTTTGACTTCAAGGATTGGAAGTTGAATACATGGTCAGTACTGGAGAAAACACAGACAAATCAGTGCTGTAAATGCACAGGTAGAAAGTCGCTGGCGGGAGGTAGTTATGATACTTTAAAGCCTGTTCAGATATTCCTGCAAAAAATGTTTTTGGTAGAAATTATTTAAATAGAAAACTAGGGTTCTTCTCTAGAAAGCAGCCTTCAAACTCCCCCTTAATTTTATAAAGGAAAAAAAATGAAATTCAACTACTTGTTCAGAGGTTGTCTTCTGGCACTTGCAGAAATATCTCTGAATCAAGAAATACTAGCCAGAAGTATTTGTGTATATCAGGAGTGTCTGAGGGGTCCGGTACATATAGGGACGTGAGTTGAGAAGTGTTACAGCATCCAAAATGCAGCTGTAGCACCTGAACATTGCAGAGTCATTTGCTCGTCCTGGGGGGNGCAAAAGTACAATGCAACCTAAAATGATGTGCTTATGCTCATAGAGCTCAGATGCTTCTGCTGGTGAAATTGCCAATCTAAATTGACCAGCAGCTACGTACAGCTGACAGCTGTTTCATGGGCAGAGGCTGTTTGTTTCCTGGCTGGATTAGCGAGGCACTGGTCAGCACTGGGGATGTGCCTGTCACACAAGATGTCCACTGAATGATGACTGAAGAGACCAGCTTTCTCTGTGCAAAGCTCAGGTGACAGCAGTCACTCTTCTGTTCTCTGACTCTTCCCTTAGCTCGTTCATTCATTCTCTGCAAGGCTAAATCTTCTTGAGAAGGTGAGAATGAGTAACTTCTGTCTCTCCTACATTAGTTTCTGCTGATGGTACCTGGAATAGGAAAAGAGTTTCTCTAGCTCAAATGAAGATGAGCTCAGTAGTGGTGGTTTATTTTTCCATGAATATGTTGCTTTAAAAGGTACTGGGATATGAATGGTGAAAACACTTCCTTTGTGTGGGACGACTGTGCATGCAGTAAGCAAGCACTTTTAATATTTCATGAAGGATTCATCTCCTAATGGCAGGAGGATTTCCAAACCTGAGGCTATTGCAAGGGTGCCAGTGTTGATGAGAACTAGCAGATTTATGATCCACCCCACCACTGCCAAATAGGAAATTGCCAGAAATTAAGGCAGAAATCTCGCAAAAGCTGATGTGGGTGGCAGTAATAAAGCTGTTCAGGAACT
This sequence comes from Upupa epops, assembly GCA_013397515.1. Taxonomy (NCBI): domain Eukaryota; kingdom Metazoa; phylum Chordata; class Aves; order Bucerotiformes; family Upupidae; genus Upupa; species Upupa epops. The sequence continues at coordinate 145,734 of VZRI01001178.1, forward strand.
GAGTCTTTGTGTCTACTATGAGTTGTCTCTGGTGGGCTGTGGTTAAACAGTAATGGACTGATGCCAACCTCACATCCTCCATGGACTGTGCATGTAACACGCTCTTGTTAGTATTCGGATCAACAGAAAACATGATTCCATACACATTTCTGATGTTCCCATAGCAGTTAAGAGGCAGCCATTATAGGACTTATAGGATATGTACTTGGAAATATTGCAGACCTAGCTATTTGCCCCTCCTGGCATCAATACAATGTCTGGACATGCCATGTCCCCAGGCAGCTCCAGGGTGCAGCCTGCCAATATGTGGGTTGCCTGATTCATGCCCTTATCTTGTGAAGTGCTACTGACTGTGTGCAGAGACTGTCTAACATGTGTCCCAGCTGTGCCAGTCTGCAGAGGTGAGGACATTTGCTTAGGTCACAATTCTTTAGTACTGGATTTATTTTTTCTTCTATGCTGGAGCGACTTGTGTTTTGCTGATCGGTTTGTAATCTGTGCCCAGTTACCAGTCTGCAAGTTTGGGAACTTAGCCTGTTGGACAGCTGCTTTCTGCTCTTTCTTGTCATTGCCTGGAAGACATCCCAGATCCTCCATAGTGGCTGTTCTTAAATACTTTTCCATCAGCCAGTGCCATTTTCTTACTCTTTGTGAAACTGGAGGCATCCAACTTCCCCTTTTCCACTGGATTTGTCTTTCCAGATTGTAACTGAATTAGGACTGAATGCATATTTGGGGAAGGTTTAGCTGAGTCTGGCCTGAGGGTGGAATCAATTTTGGAACATGCAGTACTGTGGTTCCTTGAGGAGCTGTGATTAATTCTGACTGCACTTTGACCAGAAGGAGAATAAATGAATAGCTCAGCAAAAGGAGCCGTTTGCCATAGCACGTGTATTCTCCAAAATCACCGAGGGGAGAGCAGTGTCATGCTCAGTTCAATGGTTTCTCAAGTGAGCAACTTCGTACTATTTTCAAGCAGCACAGGCATTTCAGGATGGTGGGAGACAATGAGTTTATCTCCATAGAAGAAGTTATCAGACAGCTCATCTATCTCTTCTATGCTCACCACTTGTGTGGGTTCAGGAGATGTGATAGAAAGCTGGAAATGAAATCCAGGGCTTCTTTTGTTTATTCAATAGCTACCTCTGGATCTTGGTTTGACTCAGATTTCTGTTCTGTACAAATCCCCAAGACTGTCTCTCTTTTCAGCTGTTCACTGTCTAGACCATGTGCAATACTTCTGAGACAGGAGATGCATTTAGGATACATGCTTCCATATGCTATTATTCTCACCAAGTGCTAGATCACTCCCAACCCCATTGTGATTCTGCATGTAAAACTTATGCAAATTTTCCTCTTTAGTCACAAAGTTTGAGAAGCTAGGCTTGGAAAAAGTACAGGAGGCAACTACAGACCCTTTGAGCTACTTCTTACTTGGTGGTTGAGATGATGTTTCTCCAGTAGGAGCCACAAACTGACTCCAGGAACCTGGAGACTCCTCCAGAGTATCATAGGTAGTGTGAGTTGCAAACTAGTGCAAAGCACTCTGATAGAGCTTTCAGTCTGAGATGCTTTTTGTGGGACAACCAGGCTGACCCATCTGTTGGTGCATGGAGAAGAGAGGTAGAGTGGGTGTCTGCTCTCTCTGGCTAAACATACTGTGAATTACAGAAGAAATGTTCGTCTGTGATTACAACCTTAATGTCGCTGAACTACACAGTGAGGGGAGGAGGAAATGCTCGTTACCAGGCTGGATCTACTCTGATAACATGGCTCAGGTTTTGCAGAAAGATATTCCTGCCTCAATCTCTGTAGACTAAGCTGAGGGGCTAATAGAGAGCTGCTGTTAGTGATGTAGGAGGGAGCATACTGCAGGTTGTAAGAGGTGATTTGAAATCATAACCACTGCAGACTGGCTCCTTGGTAGTTTTGAGTTTTTGACTAATCTAAGATAAGAGGAACAACAATGTGGGTGGCTTGAAATTGAGGACAGATGGTTTGGTGTGGCATGGAAGATGACCTATGTTGAAACTTTTTGACAGGTTTTAGCTCATGAAGTGATCTTTTTTGTTCTTGCCCATCTTTGACTTGACTTATTTTTTACATGAAATATTTAAAATAAACTTCATATATAAACTTTGACTTGGAGCACGCATCACACTGCTTTCTGGTGCTGCAAATACCAGGAACATGTTGTTTGCAAAACCTTTTTATTGTATGGTTCTATATCATTATAGAAAAGTCAATGAACTCTTAATTGAAACTCTAATAGAAAAGTAGGCTAGTTTCTTAATCCTAGATCTATTTGATTTTATTTCACAATAGCATAAAAAATATATGCCAAGAGCATTAGTAATATGTTCAGACTTGAGACATGTAGATGTAATATCAAAGGAGAAGTACAGTGAACTTATTTCACATTTGGCCTGAAATACCTTACTTTAATATAAGGTTTATTAAGGGACAGGACTTGAAGATGCTGCACTTGTATTAAAGAGAGAAAAAGCCCACAGACACAGAAGATATTTCCTGCATCTGTTGCACTCAAATCTCTCACTGTGGACATCAAAATAGCATAGTATTGGTATATGCTTGTGCTCAGAAATATTATAAAAACTTGAGAAAGATTGAAAACTGGTTTTGTTTTGAAACTTTTTAGGAAAAATAAACTCTATCTGTATCCAGTGACTACGGACTGGCATCACACAAAGCTCAGTGCTGATGGTATTTAGTCTGTGGTATTCTGTTAAGCAGCACTATGTAACCCAGGTTTTCCAGTTATGCTTTTGAGAGATGAACTTGGCTATGTGCGAAAGAGGCACTAGTTTGTCCAGTGAATTTTAGTGTCTGAATCCAATTGACAGACAACACCTGAATTCACAACACTATCTGTATTTTGCCTATGTTCCTCCTTAGGCTTTCTCTTGGTAAATTACTTGTTACTGTGATGGTCGATGGTGTATTTGAAAAGCCAGGAGGTTACCACAAAGAAAGCAAGGTACTTCATGCTGAACGTGCTTCTGGTACTTCATGCTGAAAGAGGAACAGCAAGACTCCCAGGGCCCTCTTCTCTCACGATGATGTTTGGCCCTAGGAAGTAAACAACCCGCCTTCTGTCAAAACCTGGGTATGAATTAACCCCTGTAGGAAGTCTCTGCTGTGTACATGTCCACATCACAGCATTTCGCAGAATCTGACAGGAGGCTGCAGTAGATCATCCTTTGGGAACTGGTGCCTTCCAGGGAACATCATGTCTGTCTGGATGTTTCTGCTGCAGTGAATGGGGAGGGAGTGTGGCCTCAGTGCTCCCCACTCCCTGCCAGTGACATCCCTATCACAGCCAGGCTGCCTGGCACGTTCTCTCTCTGTCCTGGCAGTTTCTGTGGGTTTTGTTTGTCAAGATAAATTTACTGCATTTCCCAGCTCCCACCTGCATAATTTAGCTGGGAAAAGAGTATGCTTCAGCACTGATACTCCATTCCACTGACATACGTTCTGAGTAGCAATTAAACCAGTGGGAAATAGGACCGATTTTGGGTTTTTTTCAGGCTGCTGATGGAATAGTACAGACCAACTTAGGAGCCTAGACAGACCCAAAATACCTTTTATTTGACAAAATGCACCACCAAGCTACTTGCTTACATTAGAGGAGATCACTAGTTTGCAAACATTACTAGCAAGTAGCAAGATCAATGGTTGAGAGCAGTGTGTGGAATGGTGTTCCTTCTGGTTGCTTGTAGGTGGCACCTTTAAAATCAGCCCTAACCCTCCCCCTCAAGAGCTTAAGGTCATCAATGTGATGATTGATGTGGGATGTTCTGTTGCCTAGCCATCAGCTGAGGCAGTCTTCTGAGTGTATGTTCCCATACCCTCCGTATCCATCTAGGAAAAGAGTTGGAAACTTAAAAATGAAAAGCCAAGGAAAGAAGAGAACTGTGACTATGTTGGACCAAAGTCTTGTGTATCTCGGCATCCTACGCTGGGAGCAGGTGCCAAAAGGAGATTTGTCATGAGTCCTTCCTTACTACCTGTTAGCCACCAGTGATATCTTTATATATAATAGTCCGGAGTGGATCTGTGGATTTTCCTTCCATGACATTTTCTAGCAGCTTTTTGAACTCTGTGCACCCTTCTGATGTCTGTAGCTCCACTGGCAGGACATTACACAGCTCAATTTTTAAGCTGTTTTGAGAACTGCTTCTGTTTGTTTGCTTTAGAGCCTGATGCCAGCAAGGTTCATCTGATGCCCTTTTGCTCTTGGATTGAGAGCAATGGTGAGCAGTGTTTGCCTCCCCTGTGCTCCTTGTAGTCATGCAGTATTCTCTAAAGCAAAGCACCTCACCATTCTAACTGCTTCCTGCCACCCAACACTTTACTTCTTCAAAATGGCATAAAGAGGAACTATTGACCTAAAAGTCTGTTTTGAGTTATATGAGTGATTGGAAGGGACCTCGAAAGATCACCTTGAAGCAGCAGAACCACCTAGATCTTACTGACTTGTGGTGAAGTTGTCCTCTTTTCTGTGCGAGAACTAAATACCAATTGTCTAAGTCTCAAATTAGCCTGTGGTTTCAGAGGGAAGTCACCTTGCCAGTGGGACAGAGGAAGATCTGTTTGGGTTTGTGTCCTGGTTAATGCTGGGTTTTATCTTACACAGGTTACTCTGCCTGCACAGTCTGCATTCTGGTTGGTATCAGAACTGAGAGAACATTAACAATCCTCAGCAAGGAGTGAACCATTTACCTTTGATGTAGATTGTAATCCAGGAGTGAAGAAGCTCTGGGGTTTAAAACAGCCCTGTGGCAGGACTGAACCCAGCTGAGCATGGGCTGGTTAATATGCAGACAGTGAAGATACTTCTGTCACCCAGGAGCTGAGTTTTCTTCCTGTGCTGATCTCCAAATACAGTGATGATTCAAATGGATGCACAGTGATATTATCAGTGGTGTTTCTGTGCAATTCTGGTGTGGATCAAAGTATTGCAGGTAAAGAACCACAATAGTAATGAAAGAGATTGACTTACGTAATGGTTTAGAGAAAAGATCTAAATTGGTTTGGGCTGGTGCCTGTAATTCAAGCACAGCAACCACACTCGCTGAGAGTTCAACAGAGGCAATGAAACAACTTTGCTTAAAAAGACAATAATTTATTGAACCCATCACCAATAGGAATAGGAAAAAATCCCCAAATAAGTAAAAGAATCAAAAACGTAAAACCAAAACTGTATCACAGTGCCTTTACACATGCTGGGAGAAATGAGAGAAGGCATAACACATCAATTTTTGGCCTTAGATGAGAACTCTGGGCAAGACAGACCAATGAGCCACCACACACACATGTACACACTTGCACCCCATTTTCCAGAAGAGAAAGAAGGGGTAGGTGGCAAGAATACAGCATAAAATACATATTTGAAGCATGTGGAAAAGCTCCTTTTCTGGTCCTCATGCAGGCATCAGCCTTCCTTGACATCTCGGGGATACTTCTAACTTCTGTTGACTTGGAGCTCTTCTTTGAGGCTATAGCAGTATCATATGTAGAGAATACAGCAGAATCTGTTTGTCAAAGGCTTAGGAGATCAGTACTTGTGATCTCTGTTTTGCTCTCCTATTAGAGGCTTCTCTCAGTGGCAGAGTATACAGGATTTTTGCCAGTCTGGTGGAGACAAAGCCAACATGGCGCTGGTCAAGTGGGGCAACACTTGTTAGAGTCTGGACACTGAGACAGAGGAAAACTAACTTCAGCTTCAAAATAAAATGTGTTTTCAGCATAAAAGCACCACAATTAACACTTGAAAACTTGATAATTTTCAAACAGTAACAACTTCCAGTGGAAAGATGGATAGGTTTCCCCTCACTCCTTAGGGACAACGTGTCCATAGCCTGTTGTGCTATGGACAATACTTTGTTGGATAATAAGACAAGCAACAGGTGAATTTTTTCATGGTTTAGGAAACATTTGTCATATACCCCAAGATCAGAGCATCTCTCTGATTCCTGGTGTCTAATTAGAAAGGAACTGTGCTGGTCTCTTTCTTCTCTGCTGTTGGGAGTGTAGGAATTTTTGTATTTTTTTTGAGATATTTTGGTCCTGTGACAAATCAATTAGGGGTTCAAAACTTTTGGGGGAGTTATGGATGTACACACACTCATAAATGGCTCATGTTTAGGTTTAAATCTGTTTATAAATGAAGGTAAAAATGGGCAATGGTGATGGAGAAAAGCTTGTCTCCAAAAGAGATTGAATGAATGATGAGATTTGAATTTGAAATAGGAAAATTAAATCACTGAAGACATTGCTGTCAAAAACAGGTGCTCTGGGATCATGTCTACAGACAAATTGGCAGCTTTTGTGAATCCTTGGTTTGTGTTAACAAAGCCAGTCTATTATAGACGGATTGAACTCCTTTACAGGGTATGCTTTGTGGATGATAAAACCCTTGGAGTTCAGAGAAGGAACAGCATGAGATCCTGGTGTGCTCACTAGCAGACCGGGTACTGCTGTGTTTTCAAATTGATTTTCTGGCAAGTGAAGAGAAAAATGGTGTATATATATATTTAACTTATTGGAAACATGTTGCTTTATAAAAATAGTTGTGCCTTGTATTTAGAGGTGTAATAAGTTTACAGTGCAAGATGCCTCGCCTCATGTTATCTGTTTGGTGATAACCTCTAGTGTGATGCTGTCTGTCTCGTACTGTTGGAAAGGCACAGGATGATAAAATCAGTTGCCTAGTTCTGCTCTTCCTTATTGGAACTGGTATGATACAGAGTTTGTAAGTAAAGGAAAACTTCCCTTTGACTTCAAAGGCTGAGGATCAGATTTGGTGACAAATACAGTCCCCTACAAATATGTCCTTTTTAGGGATGGGGAGAAAAAGTCATTCACCTGCTCTGTTGCCTGAGCAGGGGAGGATCTGGGCTGAAACATAATTTTCAAAAGTGAAGATTAACACTTTACCTGGAAGCTGCTAAGGACCTGATCTGAGCTCACAACAAGCTCTTTGGATTACTCACTGCCTTACTCTTGGAATGGAGTAAAGTTTAAGCCATCTTTCTATGTGGTTTCCATAACAATGGCCATGGTATCAATAATTAATCCTCCTGGAATCTGCCACACAAAAATGCTATGCTTTTTGGAATTGTCTTCCTCTGGTATAATCAATGCTTTATAAATCTGAAAAGTAGTTTTAGAGGGCTGCACTCTCCAACTCAACTTGGGATGCTGAGTTCAGAGTAGTTTTTAAAATTTGTAATCCACTTTCACTATAGTTCTGGAATGGCCTTTCCAGCATCCCTCTGCATGGAAATGATAGGAATAAAAACATCCCTCTTTTCCTCCAACGATTTCAAATCCTTCGGAACTGCAGACTGTTGCACAGCCTGAACAATAAGCATTTGTTCTGCATGCTGCTTTTATGCAAGGCTTGGGTTGTAAGCACAAAGTCCAAAGGGTAGCTTATGCGGGTACAATGAGCAGACGTTTACCTGTGCTGCTCTGCTGTGGTGGCAATTACTTTTGTGCCTTATTTAGCTGGTTCCTAGTAATGGTCTTGAAAGAGGTAATGGTGTAAAATGCATGTTTCAGTAAATGCAATGAACTTTACTGTCCATGTTGTGGTCCTGCCCAGAGTATTGGCTGAGAAAGCCAGCACTGGTAGTGCTAAGGGCAAGCCAAGTGCTTCTTGGAGGAACAGCAGGTCCTGTAACAAGCCAGAGCCCTGACAGGGAGCATCAATGCATGGTTTCATGGGAGGGGAAAGGAGCAGTGCAATTTGGCACTTCTTGGAACAGGCAAAGAGACCTGTAGGACTACAAACATAACTCACAAGTCTTCTAGACACTCTGTACTCCTCAGAGTTTGCTTTGGTCCTGTGGATTTGGGGTCTGGTATTACAGCTGCTTTTCTGACTGTTAGCAACTGCATGTGTTTATCATGGCTTGGATCGATCTCTGTTTTGAGAGGTAGGAAGAGTGGTACTATTATCAGAGATGACACAGCACGGACAAGACCTTTGGTTTAACAGAGCCTGATGAAGAACTTTCTCTTGGAAGTGACCTAGTCCTGTAATGTACTTGCTATGCTGGAGTCCTACTCTGCACATCACCTGCCCCAACTGGAAGAGGAGACTGCAGCTTGTTTGGGAATTTTCTTTAACCACCTGGAAAAACCCTTAGGAAACCTAGGGGGGGAGTGAGGGAGGGGGATATGTGCTGATCTCTGTAAAGACTGGGCTGCCCTATTTCCGTAAGCCCTACATAAAAAGCAGGTTGCTGGAGGACACTTCTTGCTCTTGGTACTCTATGAGTGACTGATCCAGAAAAGGGTGGTTTTGTTGAGATGAGTATTTCTGAAGGAAGAGGTGCATATGCGTGTATGTGGGGAATAAAAAAAGAAACGTTAGCACCTTCTGAGGAGTCACGTCCCCACTTAGCTTAATGACAGACACCTACTGACTTTGCAGGGGTCAAGATTTCAGGATCATGTGTGCGGGGGATCTGTCAGAAACACTATCCTTGTTATAGCAATAGCTGAACTCCTGTTAACATGACAAGCTACGGGGAACTGCCAGTTAGCAGCTCTGTCACTTAGACTCCCTAATGTGAATGTTTGCATTCGATTGCTATCTTGGTTAACCAAAAAAGCAGGGACCTTCCAGAAACTATGCTGGTGCTTAAAGACAGTGAAGGAAGGGTTTTCTTAAGCTGAGAAGCTGAAGCCCCATGTCCTCATCCTGTGTCTCATCTCTCAGAAAGATGGCATTAACTCTGCTGCTTCTCCTGCCTTACTTTCACCTCTGGGTCCTGTATGCTTGGAGCCACCTCTGACTGTTATATTGCAGAGCATCCCTTCCTAGGCTTGACTGTTTAAAAAAGAAATCTGGTCTAGTACAGTAGAGGTAAATAAGCATGGACTGAGAAATTGCTAGTGTGACCCTTGGGATAAAGTGACCAAGATGTCAACAGCAGTTTAGCACTGACTTCATACGCAGTGAATTGAAATCCTAGAGCTGTAAAGAACCTCTGAAAAGTTAACTCTGTTTAAAGCTTTCTGAAGATGTCTGTTCAATGAGCTCAAACAAACATAGAATGAGGATGGTTCCATGTGCGCACAGGAGCTCTGCAGACGCTGAACTCTTCAGTGTTTAGTTGGTTTTTGTATTCTGGGACTCTCATTGTGCTCAGTAACATATAGACAAAAGTCTGACTCAGTTATCAACAGGATCTAGATCTAATTCAACAGCAGCTCATCCTCCAAATAACTGCAAAATAAGGCATGCTTGAAGTATTACATGTACTATGGAAATCTTCACTCTTTCAGCTGTGGCTCTCGGACTATTTTCTGCATCCAGGATGTGTTTAGCTGAAGGTTCAGAGCTGTCACTGAAAACAGTAAAATCTCTCATGTTTCTATTCTCAAATACCTGCTTCTTGCACGTCCTTTGTAATCCTTTTGAAATGTGACAGCTGATTTCCTGGGACTATTTGCATCTGGCTTTCTGGTCAAAATGTTGCTCTATTTCCAGATTACTTGGTGCATTTGGGGGACTCAAAGCTGTGTTATGCTTTTAGTCCCTCAACGAAACTGTAGTGCAAACTTGAAGAGGACTGGATGTTTTTTGTTCTTCACACTTGTGATGCTTTTGACATTGCTGAAGCTCTCTCCATTTTCCATCTTAGAGTTGCTAGTAAAAAGGTAGGGATTTGAGAAATAGCAATTTGCACATTTGCTTTTCTTCCAGTCAAATTAAATCCCCATCTTCTTTACAAATGCTCTTCTGCTCTATGGGTTATCCACATTAAAACATGGAAAACTGGAATGCTTTTCTGGTGGTGCTTTTAGGGTCTCACACAGGTTACATTTTGTTTCACATGTTCTCATTTCTCTAATGTCTTTGTTCTTTTAATTGACTTTGGGGTATTTCCATGCTTACATTTTCATCACCAGCTTTGTGAAATGTGCCATCCAAGTGCTGGAAAGGTTTCTCACCTCCTACTGAAGTTTTAGATATGTGCTCTCTAGGGATAGTCTGAAGTCAGCCTTTCTGGGCTCATACTGGCCATTTGCAATTAAAGCCTCTTCCAGTTTCTTTTAATTGGTCATTTTTAGTTCACTAACTGTTCCAATACCCAAGATAGATGTAGGTTCAGAAGTGCTTTTCAGATTTCCTGTGTCCTGCTGACATCTCCATGTTATTATTGGAGAAAGTCACACAGTGGTGTGTTAAACCTGAATAACATTGAAACTTGGGAGCAAGTAGCTTTTCTTCTTACCAAGGAGAAATCATCTTGGTAATCATCATGGATCTTGTAGCTCCAGGTTGATGTAGAGAACTATGAGAAGAAGGGATGTTTTCTTAACATTTCATAAGGCTAATCTTACTCACTGGAGGTAGGGGTATGTAATTGAAAACTCACAAAACATTTAGATTATAATTCTTTCCTCAGGAGAGGTGAATTTACAGGGGAGAAACAAGGAGTTATGAATAGCTGATTTTAATAAAGAAACCTTTCAAGCTAAAGAGAAAGCAGAGGCTTAATATTGATGAGACATTGAATATGTGGCAAATGTAAGCTGCCCTTGACATAAGTAATGTCCAATTAAATAATGTCTCATTTATTAATTAGGGAACAGAGTACAAAGACTACAAAGTGATAGGGGTGGAATGCAGGTAACTTCCAAAAGACCAGCTTGTTTAAAGTGGGGTCCTTTTTGTTTTGATGAAGCAACATGGTAATATTTAAGATATTATGCAGTAATTCTTAATGATACAATATCGCTGTAATTAAATAAACATAATTCAATTTTGTTATGTCACCAAATAACACCCTTATCCTAAACAATTAACTATCTGTATCTGTCAGCTAACGTGCACAATCCATTGGTAAAAAGTGTATGTGCAATGTGGAAAAGGCTTTTGGAGCTTTTTCTAAAGATGATGTGGCATCTTGCCTGCAGCTAATCTTGTTTCTGACACACGGGGGTTTAGACTGGAGTAAGTTTAAACATTCCTGTGATGATGATTAACTCTGTTTGTTTAGTTTATGTGAACACAGTTCTCTGTAACAACGTTAGTCCTTCTTAGTAGTCTATAGGTTATCTGTCTGAGAAATAAGTTAATAAACTGAAGAAATAATTAGACCTTACTAAGCAGACAGATGGCAGGGTTGTGTCCTTTGATACCAAGAATGCCAAGAAGCTGGTCTATTATTTTTTTAATTAGATTGTTTCATCTAATGATTAAAAACAAATCAAAACGACAAACAAAACCAAAAGAAGACCCCCCCCCCAAACCAAACAAAAAAGTATGAGCTTTGCTTTATCATCTATAGGCAATCCTTGCTATAGGAATATTATTATCATTATATAATGTCTGATAAAGCTATTTGTGGGATCCTAAGCCTCAAGCACACCTGAACACTGTTGTGCTCTTAATAAAACCCCAAACCACAACCCCCCAAGCCAATCAAAAAGAGATTTCAGGGTTAGGCCAACTGTCAAAGATTAAGCTGTTTTTAGGAACTAAGCCCTGCCTTGGAAGGCAAGAAAGAGAATGTAGAGTGCTGCTGCTGGTTTTGCTCCTGTTTGTGTTTGCTTGAAGGCATTTGTACTGGATTTAGATAAGCCAAGTTCATAAGAGGGCATCAATTGGGAGGGTACCAAAGGAAAGTTCAGAGGCAGCACTACCAGTGGAGGAGAGGATGGGAAGGTTCTTGGCCTTCTTGATGTAATGACAGCTGAGTACAAACCGGTCTGTAAAGATCTGAGCTAGAAAATTCCTTCTTGCTAAATGGAGAAGGGCAATATTAGTGTTTACAGTTGAACATTGGCCAGTTGTCTGCAAGACCTGAAGGCTTTTATCTTTGCTTTGGTAGAATGAAGGAGCCACAGTGTGGGGTCAGGGGAGGGGAAGGGAAACCAGAATGACAAAACATGTGAAGCAAGGTTCTAAAAATGCTGCATCCCACTGGGGGAGGATAAAACAGCTGTGTAATTCACAGAGGCCTTTTGGTCTTTAGGTGGCATTCAAAGAGGGGTGAAAGACTGCCATTCAGAAAGAAACATGGGAATGTTTATTCCTTCACAGCTACCTTTTAATAACTATACAAAACTATATTTTCTGTGAATTCAGGAGACTTCAAGGGTTAATAGGTGTATAATCATATAATGCTAGAGCTTTACACACCTAATTCATTTACAATCTTTGTCATGCTTTGTTCTCTATATAGTAGTAAATTCCTCATTGCAGAACAGCTTATCAAGCCTTTCAATTGTTACAGTAATTCCCTACTCACTTTTGAAATGTTCTAAAATGTCTATAAAAAGCACAAAATAGGAAAAAAAAATCTTTACCTTCTTAAAATAACCTTCTTAAAATAGAATGTAAGAGAAGGCTTTGCGTTCAGCATTGCGATTCCAGCTCTTTGCTTTACTTGTGCTAATATGGTTATTGACTGGTGTAATGGTTTCACTTTACTCTGTATCCAAATAGATTTTGGAAGGAATATGGCTCAAGACTCAGTGTTTTGTTTTACCAGGAGCTCCACTATTTAATCTCACAAGGCTCACAGTCTACTTATGAAATATAGGAAATGGCATTTTTAATCACCTTTTTACTACTGTTCTATGGAAAATGAGTATCATGATGGATTTCATCCAGTTCATCACAATGTCCTTTTCCATTCCAGGTTTTGAAAGAATAGGGAAGATCCTAAAATATATGAATAGCTTAGAGGGTTGTGGACACCCACAAAGGCTATTGTTTTTCTGGGAAAGTGGCCTCTTAAGGCTTCATTCAGAGAGATGTCATCCTCTGAGGCTGAATTAGATTCCTGGATTGACTTTTGCTCTCTACGGGAACGCATTTGTCTTCACTGAATATGGAGGAAGCTTGGGAGCCTTGTCTCCTTATGTTAACATGAGCCTTTGAGTAACTGCTGAAGACTTTATAACCTTTTTCTCCTAATGAGGTCCATTAGTATAATTTAAATCTCATTAAGCTAATTGTACTCTTTCAGACAATGCATCTCTGAAAATACGTTTAAAAAACACGAGGGATGTCTAACACAGTAATGTGCTCTATGAAGTAGTCAATTAATAATTGAGTAAATCTTCCTTGCAGTTATGCTTGTATCTAAGGCATTTAGACTAGCTGAAGGGCTACTCCCCAGAAAAGATCAGTAAATTATTCTGAAGTAATTGTCTTTTTCTATTGAATAGATTTCTAGAAATCTGACCCTTTAAAATAATGGAAAGGTAAAATTATAGTTATTAGAATATGTACATTAAAGATATAGGTCTGTGCATCCAGGTTTTGTGATGCATTGGTACTGTTGCAAATACCAATCGGTGTTCCAGCTTCTGGGGTCACTCCCAAGTGCACTGGGATGAATGCTGTTGCCTCCCTTTGAAGGAGTGTTTATGACTTTTTTTTTTAAGGTTGCATCTCTTTAAGAGATCTTCTAAAACAGAACCATCCCAAACCCCTTGGAAAAATCTTGTCTACTGTCTAAGGCTACAAGACAGAAATAGCAGCATTTACGTTCCTGTGTTAGGGAGCTATTTGACACATTTGTGTTACTGCAAAAGCTTCTCAGATCTTTGTTTTCCCCAAAGAAACGTCAGGCTCTAGCCTGAAGTGGATGTCTGCTCAAAAGGTTGTCTTTGCTTGCTACAGGCAGTTGATCTCAGTGCTGGACCCATTTCTGACAGCAGGGAAGGAAGGCTTGTAAAGTTGTGGGGCCCTTTGGAGGCTCTTGCCATCAATATTCTAGGTTTCACAGGGTGAATCCAGCCAGCTCTGCTGTATTTGGGGAATAGGGCAGTTTTTCAAGTATGCAGACCTTATTTCATGAAGGTTTTTGTAGGTCACATCTTACCTCTGGGGCTTCACAAAAGCTGTGGTTGTGACTGGGAGCATATTTGGTCTGTGTATTGAGAATCTGATTGATTCTGAGATTGAGATCTGATTGATCTGATTGAATGAATAGGATTTCTCTTTCACTGACTTTTACTTCTGGTTCATATCTGTGATCTGGTCCACTGGGACCAGTACCTGCAAGTAATTCATTCTACACACATCAGTGTGTGGAGATCAGGTTAATGAGAGGAACAAATAAGAATTAGGCCTGTATTTCTTGACTATAGAGTTCCTTTTTCTTTATGTAAGTTATCAATTCCCTTTCCCAGTTGACCTGCATTGCCATTAAAGCCTTTATGAACATTCTTAGGGTTCTCAAACATTAGCAAATCCCACCTTCCTTTCTTTACATCTTGTGCTGTAGCCACTTGCTTTTCCACAAATCTTCCTTGGGCCCACAGATCTTCCCCACTGGGCTGGTGAAGTCTGTAATTAATGGAAGTTGTGAGTTATGGTGAAATACTTCAATATAGGAGAGCTAACTGTGAGAGAAGCCTCTGCTAATTAGTAAAACCTGTGATTAAGGTTAAGTATGGGTAAGAAATGAGAGAAGAGGGGTTACTGCAGCAACAAAAGCTGTGCAGGTGCTAAATATGCTGATTATAACCTTGAACTCCTTGAGGAAAAGGGATGGTAATGGCTTATGGCTGACAGAAAGTGTTTTAGAAGGAAAACTGAAGTATAACATTTTGGGACATGCAGTACTGTTACTTGTATAGTTCGAAGTGAAAAAGTGACTCTACAGTTTGCTTTGCAATGGAATGATTTAGTGTTAAATTTAGGGCTTTTAACAGGAGTAAGAATCAAAGAGCAAGGAGGATAATTTGCCTTCCAAAATAAAGGATGATAGACGAGTATGGTGCTTGGTATCAATTCCTGTAATGGTGGTAATTTTCCACTGGAGAAGTATCTGTTAAGCAGCCTTGTTTGTTTCCTGATGTAGCATGGGGAATGTGAATCTGATCTCTTGGTTGTGGGGATGCATTGAGGGAGAGATGTGAAGGATGACCTCCATATCTCATGGCTGTGGGCCGAAAAGTGACTCTTAGACAAAATGCTGCCAGTGCTGTTTTACTCTTTAATGTTCCTTCTGTTCCAAAAGCAATGATTTGTTGTTGTTGATTTAAAATCAGATGTTCCTTGAAGTTTCCTTGGAGGAAGAGATGAGAATAAACTATTGACAGTATTGGTCAGGTTACTTGATATGGTACCAGAAAGCATCATGAATGAACACCTATCATGGAAAAAGTACTAAGGGGAAACAGACTTCAACTGGAGGGCAAGGAAGAAACATCCTGAAAAAAGAGAGCAGAAACATTGAAACAGCTCTGAGACTGTAAAACTGCAGGATAACAGGAATTTTTTAGTAGAACCTGAAAACTTGGTTGGGAGATGTGATAAGTGTTGGTAAGCTTATTTTTTTTTTGTGCTCCTGATATTTTGTCAATGAGAAAAAATTCCAATAGAGGAAAAATTACTTCTGGTCAAATTATGAGAGAGAAATTACTGAAAAGGAGGCTGGACTGCACTCCTCATATTTTCATCTTAAAGCCATAATTCAGAGGAGTATTGAATGCAAAGGAATACTCTGTGTGAAAGCTGTTTGAGAAAACAGAGAGCATGGAGAAAAACATTGAGCTGTGTCTCCTATTCAGCCAAGCATATCTTTAAAGGAGTAACCTTCCTCCAAGGAGGAAGAGATTGGTATGCAGATCTGTCTGTTGTCTCTTGGCTCTCTGACACCGAACAAATGAGTCTTTGATATCTTTGCTCTTCTGACCTTACAACTCTAAGGTTCCTGGTTACAAAAGGACTTTGGGTTTTGATTCATGTACTATTACACAGGAGATGGAAATGGGGATGGGCAAGGCAGCTGCTAAGTTTGTATTTCTTTTCTGCGCTTCCAAGATACAAAGATAAGTCCGAGAGTGTGGTGGTTTGACACAAGTCCTCTTGACTTCAGCAAAGTTGTTCAAGTATCACTTATTCAGCATACTGAAGTGTGAATCCTTTTGCAGCGTGTAACTAAGCAGTGTGAAATTTATTCTTTCAATGGGTGTTTTTTACATACTGCAGACCCTGATATCATGCCTGTGTCCTTTTGGAAATGCTCTGAGTTGTGCAGCACTTGAGCTTAGCTGGAACATTCCTGAGGCTTCTCAAATTATGACTTGGGTTCTCTCTAAATAGTCTTTTTCATTATTCTCCAGGAGTTCTAAGAAAGGTAATAATTCGTAAAAGATAGCCACTCCTGATTGAAAGACTTCAAACAAAAGAGGGTAATGCCTGAGTATTTTTCCTTGGGTGGTGGTTTAACACACACCTCATATTTAGCTCATTTCTTTTTGCATTAATATATTCCAGCTTCGGTTTCCAGTCCTTGAATCTTGTTATTCTTTTCTATTACTGAACTCTGAAATCTTGCCCCCAGTAATGTTACGATGGGTATAAAATGTCAGTCTTCTAAAGCAGACACTATGTAATGTGTTAAAACACAATGAGTAACCATTTATTAAAAGAATATATGCATGCATGCATCTCACTGTCAGGTTTGAACATCCAGATGATAAAAGGAGCCATCCACGAGGATGCTATTTTGTTCCTCCATTCCTGTTCTTCAATAATCAGAGAACTTGAAAGACATAAATATGCAATGAAATATTTTTTCCAGTTCTTTTTATATCATAATGCACAATAAGAAAAGAGGCTTGAGATGATTTATTTTAATGTTAACCCCTTTTCAATCACAGAAAGCAAAAACAAACTACAGAACCTGACCATGAGGCAACTTCTAAATAATTACTAGGCAGAAGCTTGTCAATGCTATATTACAGCATTATTAAAGTTAGGGGAATAAAATCAGCAAGAACTGTTTATCAGCTTGCTTATGTATCTGGAACAAGTTGGAGCAGACTGGTAAGAGGTTTTCACAGCATGTGTGAAAATGCTGAAGTTCCTTTTAGTTTAGTGGATTTTCCTTTGTACTTTTGCTTCAGCAGAGTTTTGAATTTTTTTTCCCCCTTTCCTCTTCTTTGTGTCCTTACATATTAGCATATGTCCACACATATTAGCAGAGTGGGGCAGGCTTGCATAAAAATGAGGGAGACATGCTTTCTGATGGGACCTGATTCTTCCACCTTTAAAATGTCAGCTTTCTGCAAATGTTACTGCTCTTCTAGATGAATAAATAAATAGAGCCATAAATTGGGCGAGTTGTTTCACTACAAAACCCCAGACCAAAATGGATGTGGAAACCAAGAAAGCCGCCCTGGAGAGCCAGGTAGCTTTTAGGGGAAATGGCTCTGTGGTGTTTTGCAGCATTTTTATTACAGGTAGGAGACTCCACTTTTATTTAGGATTAGAAATAAAAACCAACATTTAACATGTTTGAATATATAAATCAAGCAATCCAAATCTGAAGTCCGGGAGACGGGATTACCTAAGTGTGGTACAAATTACAATTACAGTGATGGTAACAGCACTGGAACAGGCTGCCCAGTTGTGGAGTCTCCTCCGGAGACATTCAAAACCTACCTACATATGATCCTGGCCAACCTGCTCTGGAGGAACCTGTGCTGGCAGGAGAATTGGACTAGGTGATCTCATAGGTCCCTTCCAACCCCTAACATATTGTGGTCTGGGTGCAACAGGGCAAGAAACTCCTGTTGAATTGTATGATAAAAATGTCTTGCTGTGTTCAAAGGGTGAAATAGGTTCCCAACAAAGTTTGTGAAGTCTCTGTCCTTGGAGCTATCCATAGCCTGACTGGATGCAGACCTGAGCAACCTGGTTTCCCTGGTTATGCTTTGAGAGGGGGCTTCAACCAGTGATCTCTAGAGGTCCCCTCCAGCCTCATTCTGTGATGGGAAACATTCCCAGACAGGAAATGGCCAGTCTGCTCTCTGTACTGTTACCAGTCTGATGCCCTGTGGATGAGGAAAAGTGGAATGAGCCAAAAGCTGCATGCACAGATAACCTGCAAATTTAGCATGTTAATCAGCTTTTTCTGCCAGATCCCACTTCCTCAGCCTTTTAACACTGTTGAATGCTGTGTCCCCCTTCCCCATATCCCACTATGTTGTGTCCTTTATAAAGACCTAATCCAAAGCTGGCTGAAGTCCCTGAGTTGTTTTCCACTGACTTTGGCAGACAGTTCCTAATCTAGTTTTATTCTCTGCTGGTGGTAACTCTGGGTAGCATTTTACTGATTAATGACCATCAGTCTCCTGCTGCTGCCTGGACTCTTCTAGGACAGGATCTAATATAAACTGCTGTTCTTGGTCTCTGTAAAGGAAGAACCAACATTCAGTTTTGAGACAGCTGGTGGTACTGCTTGGGATACACATTAATCACCCTCCAAAATGCTTTGTCTGCAGAAACTACTGCTCTGCTGTCATTTCATGCAGCCCCCCACTGCATGCACACACACGGCCCTGCCAGTCCATCGTCTCTGACTGGCAGCTATTTTTGCAAGGC
The DNA here is from genome assembly GCA_013397515.1 of Upupa epops. Lineage (NCBI taxonomy): Eukaryota > Metazoa > Chordata > Aves > Bucerotiformes > Upupidae > Upupa > Upupa epops. The sequence continues at coordinate 164,131 of VZRI01001178.1, forward strand.
TGCCTTCTGTTTTGTCTCCTGCTTTCCTGCCTTTGCTCACACTCGTCTCTCACTGACACCATCTCTTCCTTTCATAGGCAGGGAGATCTCCCACTTCCAGCTCCTTTGCTTTTCAGCCCACTCCACCATCCTCACCACCATGGACAGTGCCCTGAGAGCTCTTCACCTCTTCATTGCAAAGGACAGACATTCAGTTTACAATTACTGCCCGACTCTCTCTTTTAATCCATAAGCAGGTGCCATATCCCTTTTTCCAACATTTATTTTGCAGCAGTATTTTTCTTACAGACCCCTTCCAAGCCTTTATTGATTTGTCTTCTTAGCTCTCCCTGCCCAGTCTCCACACTGGCAGGGTCTCTGTTTACTTCCTGCAGTTTTCCCTTTCCCCTTGCATAAAGGTGCAGGCAGATATACCTGTGAGACCTCTATTGTCAGCAAAAATGGACTTCCAGTGTGGCCAGAAGCATAAATAACTTCCTTGTGGTCTCGTTCAAAAAATAATATATGTCTGCAGGCACAGAAAGACTCCTGTCCTGTGTGTTCCATAGTTTTATAAATAGACAGCCCTTTCCTTCCTCTGCTTTCCCACTGAAGCTGAATGAATGCTGTCCAGGGATATTCAGTGCCCCCTCCCCCTCGTGGCATTAAACAGGACAGAAAAAAGAAAAAGGATTTGATGTAAAATGACCATTTGCTTCAAAAGACCATTGATTGAATAATAGATCAAGCCTCACTTTGGCGCAGAGTTTTTAATGAACGATGCGCCTCTGCCCACATGCTTCTGCTTAGCATTAACTTAAGAGACTGAAATGTATTGAGTATTCTCTCCAATTTAATAATCACAGGTTAATTCTCCTCTGGCCTCTTCTGATCCTTTTGGTAGCACTTATTGGCCACTAAAAAGATGTAGGCGAACTTTAAATTGAGCTCAAACCCCTAAAGCTTTGATCAGCAGACTAAGTTGTTTTTCTTTTGCATAATCTAATAGGCGTTGGTGTTCAGATTCCCAGCTAGAAAGAAATAAGAAAGAGCTGCTGTGATCCCTGCAGCATCTCTGGTACTACTTCTGATCTCTCTTTAGGGATAGAACTGGCTCAGTCACACTGAAGTTTTAACACCTAGGCTGTCAAATGCTTTCTGAAAAGTTTACCACTGGTTTAAAATAGAGAATTTGACATTTTGCATCTTTGGTCCCGTGTCGTGTCATCATAGGGGAAGTGCTACTTTTCTCCAACCCCTCTTGCATTTCTAAAACGTTGCTGCTGTCAGTCCACACAATGCTGCTTGAGATTCTTCTCCCAGTTCCTGTCCTGTGGAAAATTGTTCCTCTCATCTTACATGTGAGACTTGTGATAGGGGCGTGAGAATTTCAACATCATATCCATTTTTGCTTGGCACCACAGGTTCTGCTGCTCCAGCTCATCTTCCAGCAGAACCGGATCAATGACTGTTGACCTCTTCAGTCTGCAGAGTAGCACTGGTGGTTGCTCTAAACTGAAATTGTGCTACCATGGGGTAATTTCATACTAACCTTCAGCCTGACTACTCTGAAAGGGAACAATTTGTAGCTGGTACAGTGTTGATTTGCTACATGTTAGCATTGACTTTATCAACATTCAACTCAAAGGTATTGAGGACAAGAGTATTCAGCTCTGCAAGAAGAGAAAAAAGAATCTCAGGTTTTCATTTCATTAATTTAAATCAACCCCTGTTCTTGAGGGGGGAAAACAAACCAAAACCCCCTCAAACTACCTTTATATTTTTGCAGGTCTTAGGTGGTACCCTTCCGTACGTGGTGTTAGAACTAAATTCAGGTTTAGTGCTCTCAGTTGCTCTTTATGGAAAATTTGCCATTTACACAAGTGGCAATAAAAGCAGGCCATGATTATTAGCATAAACAGACCACTTTAGCCCAAATCCAAATTGCTTGCTGATAATTGGAGCAATAAACTGGCTTTGATAAATTCCTTTCCCAACATAATTTTATCATCATAATTATTTGCTGTTCTGCTATGAATCTGCAAACTATCCGGTACAGTTATATTTACATATGCAATAAAAACGGAGTACATGATCTATTGTCTTGCCAACAGTACAATAAATAACCGAGTGGGTGAAGGATTGTTCCTGACTTCTAGGCAAAGCCATAAATAAATAAATAAGTACTTAGATGATAGATTCTTAGAAGGAATAAGTATGAAACAAGTTTGAGATGCAACTCTTAGTAAATGCTACTTATTCGCTGCTGTGGAAGCTTTATCTGAAGGCTATTTCTAAAGCTGTATCTGGATTAGAAATGCAATTGCAATAGATTTTTCATTTTGAAGCACTGCTGATGAAATATTCCTCCGCAAAAAGGAACACAGTCTTTGAGCATTTGTAGTTTAGCTAATAAACCTGTCTTAAAGACCCAGTGGATGAAGGTGCATCAATCATATTTTATGATTATGGCAGCAACATGGCAAAGAAGTAATGGACCAAATAAGTGTTGAAATTGATGGCTGCACCCTTTATAGGTTATATATGTCTATATTTTTGTATCGTTAGCAAATTACTCAGATATTTTGGATACAAATATTACAAAATCAGCTGTAGAGTGATTGGCATGCGCTTTTATTTCCAAGACTCTATAAAAAACACTGATTGACAAGGACCATTAATTGCATGCAGAATAGAAATCCACACACAGGGAAATTCTAGCAAATACATCTTGGAGCCTGCTCTGGTGATTTCTGCAATCTTTTTTCAGTGAATTTTCTACATTTACTGATTAAATTGAGCATTTTACTTAAAGGCATTTTTAACAAAAGCAGTGAAATATCAGAGAGTCTCCTGTGCGTTTATTTTTCAGAGAAATTTGACTTTCTTTTCATTTTGTACTTGACCCATGAACCTTCACATCACCTTCTATACTTGGTGATAAATCAATACCCTGTATGTACTGAACAATAAATGATTCATGAGCAGCCGTCACCCCGACAGAATTTGAGAAAGAACATTGCAGCATTGTAACTAAAAATATTATAAAATTAAAAATCTCATTGGAAGTGATCTGTTAAATGGGAATGGGTCAACAATGTCCTATTACCAACTTGTACTGAATGATTCACCCAGTTTGCAGTATTTGCAATAGGGTAGATTGAGCAGTAAGGAAATGGGAGAATAACTGGATTTCCTTCCTTCTTCCTTCATGCTGGGCTAAAATACAAATTGTTCCAAGTACTGCTGAAGACTCCTTGGGCTGAAGAACTAGGTTTGACCCTAAACTCGTACATATGCAACAGCTGATCAGCTTGTCTGTAAGGAATCAACACAGGGAACTGAGCAAAAGCAGGAGAGAGTTATTGAGGGCAGCAAAACCCAAGCTGTTTATCAGCTGAATCGACTCAAGGGGGAAGCTACAGCTAGAAACTCAATGTCTTTTTTTTAAGTCTACATTTGCATGCAGATTGCTGCATTTTATTATCTTCTTCCAACCTGTAATACTTAAAACATTACTTTAAGTTTCTTGTAAATCGGCAATAATAACAGCAATTGAAGTACTCTTTGCCAGCCTCCTTGCACAGTACAGAAAGTAATCAACTCTGTGTAAAGGTAATATGCATGGAATGCAATGTTCCCTTGGGGAATAATTTGTCTTCCCATATTGCCTTGCCCATACCCTCCAGCTATACTTTCCTTAGCTGTGATTGCTTTGCAAATACAAGATAATGGCTTTCACATTGCTGCTTAAAAGCAGTGTGGTATGTACCTGAGTAGTGTTTCTTCCAGGGCTTGAAGAAAATCTCAGTCTCAGCACTGAAACAATGCTAGTAGGGTGGATTAGTGGCAATTTTTTGTCTCCTGAATTCTTACTGTACATCTTATGTTTACCAGAACCCCTCTCTGTTATTGCTCGGGTACCATTTACATGTTTGTGCAATGCATGCATTGTGCTCTGAATGAGCTAAGTGCACTGAATAACTTTAGACAATATTAGCTCAGATTTCAAGGTAAAGAGGTATGGGTTCTGTGCTTTAGAATAAGCCCCAAGGGATGTGAAAATCTTCCCTTAGTTTAACGATCTTTCATCATGCTAGGTCCTCGATACCTATCCTGCACATACAATATTCAGACCTCCCTGTAAAGGATGTCCAACCCCGCTAGCTCAGTTGGTCATTACATTTTTTTGGCAAGTTCTCCTTTGCCTGAACAAATTAAATGCACCTGGAAATGTAAAATGTGAGCCATGGAAATGCACAGAGGGAGCCAGGAACAACTCATCTGGAAAATACAATCACTCCCAAAAGCCACTCAAATGCTGCCTGTCAGATGCTGGAAAGGTACCACCAAGCTAATTTAGCAGGGATAGGATAGCTGTCATACAAATCCTAAATTAAAGGGGTTTATAAACTGGAAATGTAGGCTCCTTTGAAACATAAACAACCTTCTAGGGCTTCTGCTTTGCATGTGGTTATTGGTTTCAAGCCTTTCAAGAAAATGTCTTAATTTCTCCACAACAGAATTCAGAATTTTTTCTCCATCACAGGTTACAGTTACAGTGTTCAACCACTGGTAAACTAGTTGAGCTGATGTGTGGATGTTCTGGCCTGTGAGTACACAGCATGTATTTGTCCTGAGTTATATTAAGGATTGATTGAGCTGCACTAGTCTCTACTGGAAATCGTCTGACCAGGTACACTCTAAAACCAATATAACTCTGTAAACCTATTAAAATTTCCCATTTGAGAATGCATTCATTGAATACAGCAGTTTGATGTTCGTTAAAATAAAAGGTAGAAAGTAATATCAAGTAGTGAAGGGCATTTCCCTTGGTAATGAAGGGCTGGCACCTCTTGGATGCTCCAATTTGACCCGTGGTGGATTTTTTTTTGAGGAAAATGTATTTGATTTCCTGATGGTATTGGTATATTTTCTCTGATTGTTCCCTGTACTACTTGTGCATTATCATCATGACCCAGTATGTTTTTCCCCATTCAGATACTTTTGGGAGCATGGAATGTCTACATAAAAGAGTTTTATACCTATTGGTCTTCTATTTAGCCCAGATCTATAGTCAGTTTAGGATACTGAGCTCACTCAAAGCCAAAGAAAGAGGACCTAGTTGTTAAGGTTTATAAATGTTTTTTGTATGATGCCCATCACTGTATCAGTTTGAATTTAAAATAACAACATATCCACTTGTTGGATTAATAACCCCAGGTTTTTTTCAGCACAAGTCTGATCTGTCTCAAATTCTGCAACTGGCTGATTTATTTTATTTTTAAAAGGAAAAATCTGGCAAAGAGTAGCAGCTTTTAAAATGTTGAATGTGGAAGATGGGGTTTATGAAGCTGTAGCCTCAGTACTAGAACAGAAAGGCAATATTCAGATACTAATGTATGCAGAGCCCTTATAGAACATTAGAAGTAACAGAATGGACCAAAAGCATCCTGGGTGTGACACTGCCTGATGTCACTGCTGTAGCAGAGGTGCTGCTGATGTGCAAGATGAAAGAAAGAGTACTCTGCTGGGTTTTGGGTTTTTTTGTAAAGACTTGTTGCTAAGCAATTGTGAAAACAGTGAGGCAGAAGATATGAAAGCATAATTCATTTTGTAAACAATAAAAATCTTTACAATTTTGGAAGAAGCTGCAGCAATAACACATAACATCAGAAAGAAGAAACTCTACAGAACATCAATAGAGCATTATTCAGGCTTTTTTAAGAGTGCCAGAAGATTGACGATTCTATGCTGATGTAGAATTGAGTTACCATCACTGATATCCATCATTTGCCCACCATGGTAAGCAGTACCTAAAAGCACAATAAAATTAGATGTGTGCCCATGCTGGCACTGCAGATTTATTTCACCAACAAAGCTTTAGCCCATCAGAACCAGTAATAAACTTTTACAATTTGCAGGTGGAGAAATTTTCCACACATTGATAAAACTTTGTGCTGTTAGCTCTTTATAGGTAGATTTGTGTTGGTTTTGTGGAGGGCTTTTTGGGGGTTTTGGTTTAGTTTTTTCTCTACTACTAAAGCATAACAACTACAGCAGCACTCTGACTGCATGCATCCCCTCATGTGAGCTGGCATACATTGCTGCAACCTTTTTCTCTTGCTGTCTTCCTCCATTGGTATGCCCACACCATCTGAGGTGTATTGGTGGGATGGGATGCCAGACCCTGCCACTCTACCTGTATATGCTTTCCTGGTGCTATCAGGGGAGATTTCCCTTCTCTAAAGCAGAAAGGAGACTTGCAAACAACTTTGTCACTTGCTTAAGGGTTCAATCTTAATGCCTGCCCTGAGCAATAGGCTGTCTGGTACTGAGCCTTTAATTAAAGCTCTGAAATTAAATTCTAACAAGTTGCTTTGAAGCTTGATGTCGTTTGAAATCAATGGCCCAAATCCTGTTGATCGCAGTGGATCTGGGCTTTGTCCTAAGCTGTTTCTGCCTTATTCCTCTCTTCAGAAATGCTAAGGATGTTGCAGTGGTTGTGTGCTTGAAATCCCAACAAGTTCTCAGAAACATTCCTACAAATTCGCTTGGGTTTTGGGGCTTTTCAGAGACAACGTAGATGTTTGTTTTCTAAAGTTTTGCTTGGGGTTTGTATATTTTCAGTTAATGACAGCAGTTTAGACTTGATTTTCTGTGTAAGTTTGATATCACATAAAGCGTTTGGTACATAGGTGAACTCATCCATGGCAAATTAAACGGAAACTATGGAAACACTCTGCTTAATGGAGAACAAGGTCAGGCTATCTCATACTAAAAAAATAAATCATTCCTCTGCTCTTTTGCACAGGCTTTTTTGGGAAGTGGTGGAAAGAGGTTCAAATTAGTAGGATACACAAAGTCTAAATAATGGAATTGTTTAGAGTTAGTTGAATTAATCCTTGAGAATGAATTACCTGACAAATTTTATCTTTTCCTTTTTAATTGGTTCCTTTTATGCAAGAGGAATTTCATCCACTACTGTTGATCAAATTATTTACCTGAACACATTTCCATTTCTGGAGCACTTGCATCACTCACACATGTGCTCTTGTGTCCTCTGGGAGTTGTGTGGGAGCCATCAGTACTGAACAATTAACAGGATAAATGAGGAGATAAGGTGGCCCCACGGGTGAGCAGAGGCCTCAGGCAGGGCTGAGATCCTCAGGCATTGCTTACTCTTCAGTGGTTTTGCTGGTAGCGGTTGAAACAGGTAATTGTGCTATAGCATGCTGAAATATTTACAAGATATCACACATGGATATTCTCACTTTTCACCCATCCTGACTGCAGGAGGGTTAGATACAAACTGCAAATTTGGATTTATTCCCATCAGGAAATGTTGGGTTTGTTGTTGTGACAGCAATTAGCTGCTTTTTCCCACAGAGATGTCCCATTCAAGTTGCGTTTATTCTAGCAAGTGTCCTGGAATTACTGGAGTGCTCATTAGGGTAAAGATAGTATGATAATGATTCAATATTAGCTTTATTTGGGTTGTTTATTTCCCCCCTTCAGTATTTTCAGAATCTAATAAAAGTAGTGCATTCAACTTTGTATCATGTGGAAGTTATGACTGTGAAGAAGGGATGTGCAGATCTACCACCAATATCTTCCTTGCTTGGCGTTTTCCTTGAGCACAAAGGGATACAGTTTAGGTCTGTTTAAAATAATGAATCCCAAATTCTAAATATGGAGAAGTTTTAGGGATTTCAGAAATAGGAGAAAGTGGTGTCATATATGCCACCTTGTCACCCTTAGCCTAACTTTAGTCAGGGTAACAGAGTAGTCTGCACTGAATAGAATCAGGATTGTTCAGGTCAGAAAAGACCCTTGAGATTACCAAGTCCAACCACTAACCCTGCTCTACCAAGTTCACCACCAGACCATATCTCTAAGCACCACATCTAAACAGATCTCTAAACACATCCAGGGATGGTGACTCAATCTCCTTCCTGGGCACCCTGTTCCAAGGCCTGACTACTTTTTCAGTAAAACCCTTTTTCCTAATGTCCTGCCTAAACCTCTCCTGGTGCAGCTTGAGGCTGTTCCCTCTGGTCCTATCTCTAATTACCTGTGAGAAGAGACCAGCACCCACATCTCTATGATGTCCTCAGTAGGATTTTAGCATATATTTGAATGTTATTCATAACCTTGAAATCATCATATGATAATTTTGAGCATTTTGATAAAACAATGCATCCACAACTACAGTGGTATCATAAGGGTGGGTTGGTTGGTTATGACAATGTCCTTAGAGAAGAAAAGGGAAGATGGACTTAGACTCAACTATCACTAGTTAGCACTCCAGGAGACAGTTCTCCAGTGCTATAGCCTATCTGTATCAGAGACCTCTGGTGTGTGAGGAACGTGGCTGTGAAACAGAACTCACCCATCCTCCCCATCCATTTATCCTGACAAGGATACATCAGTACGTCCACATTTCCATGACTTCGTTTTCATTCAGAAATTTTCCCTAAAGACCTGTCTTTATCAGTATTCCTTATCCATGAAGATAAGTAACACAACTGCCAAAACAGATCCCATCTTAAAGGCTTTGTGAAGTACCTGGACAGTAGATGTTTCCATAACACCCTTCCTTTATGTTTGTTTCATTTTGCCTTCAGTAAGGCATTTGACACAGTCTCACATAGCATCCTCACAGCCAAACTGAGGCAGTGTGTGGACTGGATGATTGGGTACTGAGGTGGATTGTGAACTGGCTGCAGGACAGAAGTCAGAGAGTAGCAGTTAATGGGTCAGAGTCTAATTGGAGGCCTGTATCTAGTGGGGTCCCTCAAGGATCAGTACTGGAATCAGTCCTCTTCAATCTAGTCATTAATGACTTGGATGAGGGAGTAGGGTGCACTGTCAGCAAGTTTGCTGATGACACAAAGCTGGGTGGTGTCGCCGACACCCCAGCAGACTGTGCTGCTATTCAGCGAGACCTGGACAGGCTAGAGAGCTGGGCAGAGAGAAATGGAATGAGGTACAACAAGGGTCAGTGTAGAGTCTGGCATCTGGGCAAGAACAACGCCAGGGACCAGTATAGGTTGGGGACTGACCTGTTGCAGAGCAGTGTAGGAGAAAGGGACCTGGGGGTCCTAGTGGACAGCAGGATGACTATGAGCCAGCAATGTGCTCTTGTGGCCAAGAGGGCCAACAGCATCATGGTGGGGGGGGATCAGAAGGGGAGTGGTTAGCAGATCGAGAGAGGTTCTTCTCCCCCTCTACTCTGCACTGATGAGACCACATCTGGAGTATTGTGTCCAGTTCTGGGCCCCTCAGTTCAAGAAGGACACAGAGCTGCTGGAGGGTGTTCAGTGTACCAGTGTAGAACAGTGAAGATGATGAAGGAAGTAGAACACCTCCCTTATGAGGAAAGGCTGAGGGAGCTGAGTGGAGAAGAGGAGGCTGAGGGGTGACCTCATTCATGTCTATAAATAAGTGAGGGATGGGTGTCAGGAGGTTGGAGCCAGGCTCCTCTCAAGGTCATCTTGTGATAGGACAAGGGGCAATGGGTGCCAGCTGGAACAGAGGAGGTTCCATATCAATATTAATTCCCATTGAGGGTACTGGAGCATTGGAACAGGCTGCCCAGGGGTGTTGTGGAGTCTCCTTCTCTGGAGATGAACATGGATGTGTTCTTGTGTGACTTGGTCTAGGTGGTCCTGCTGTGGCAGGGGGATAGGACTAGATAACTTTTCAAGGCCCTTTCTGGTCTCTAGTGATTCTATGAAGTATGTCATGGCTCCTGAAGTGCATGTTTCTGCCTGAAGGTTTGGGAATGGAAAGAGGGATGTCCCGAAATTGTGAGTTTACAGGCAGCTGCATTCAAAAGCATGCAAGTTGCAGTGCCTGAGGGGACTGGTTTTGGTCTGTATGTTGTGTCCCTTTAAATCATTTTCTGGACTGACAGCTCTGGATGGAGAGAGATTATCTTGCTTGTAGGGAGCAGTGGAGTCTAGGCAAGGAAGGAGATTCATGGGGTGCAGGTAATAAGAGAAGAATGATAGCATGATGGTTATAACAAAGACTCTAAAGCATGGGGTAGACATCACAGAAGATGGAGAAAAAAGTTTTCTTTATTTTTAGGAGCGAGTCAGACTTTTTGTAGCTCAAAGTCCAATCTGTCCAAATCAAATCTTGAAGGCTGGAGTCCGCTCTACCGAGATGTAGAGAGACAATAGCTGATAAACCCCTGTTTTCTGTCTTCCTAGCTCTCTTGGTGACTTTAACTTTTTTCTGTAAGAAGTGAAGTATTGTGCTTCAGATTATAAAAATTGTCAATTTTTATTTCTCACTTTCTTTTACCAGATAGGAAAGGCTCTCAAACCAATCTGAGAGCTGTGGTTCACTTGGATTTTTCTCTCAATACTACTAGTCTCCTAATCAAAAGTTGACATTTTATCATAGTGCTGAGCATCCTGCAGCTTCATGGAACTATTTTTGCCTGCTGAAAAGTTCATACTAGAACAGTCATTTTCAGTTTAATATTTTGAAGATAGAAAAAGCCCCTTGCCTTAACAATAACTTTTGTGTGTTTGGCTTCTTCTTCATCTTGTTTGTTTTCCCACGTGGTCTATGACAGCTTGCTGTTATAGCTGCTATTCTGAGTGTTGCCTGTCTGGAGTCCTTGCTTAGTATTTACTGAGGCTAGTAGTAAATAGAAATGTATATCTTCTTCTCAAGAGCATACTCACTACTCTGTAAGATCAGAAAACAGGAAAAGCTCTGTTTTCTACTAGCCCTCCCATTTAGACTTACAGGACCAGATATACTCGGTGTTTTGGAGATGGTTATACTGGGATAAATGATCCATGCAGGAAAATAATAACCTAAACCTGGAAAGAAATCTGGTTGCCATTCAGATTCCTCTGATCAGAGCCTCTCTGTGTATACCTGGAAGGAGCGTGAGTCAGCCACTTTAGGCTTTTTTGTCATTGAAATTCACATCCCTGCAGGTTGATTCAATATTACCACAGCCTTATGAGACAAGGCAAATGTTATCTTCCTGTGTGTGAGTTCACCTACCTTTTGTTCAATGAAAATAAGTCCATATTGAGCAATCTTTTAAGCTGGAAGAGGGTAGGTTTAGACTGGAAGTCAAAAGGCATTTCTTCACGATGAGAGTGTTGAGACACTGGAGCAGGTTGCCTAGGGAGATTGTGGCTGCCCTCTCCCTGGAAGTGTTCAAGGCCAGATTGGATGGGGCAACTGGGTCTAGTGGAGGGTGTCCCTGCTCATGGCAGTTGGAACTAGATGATCTTTTGTTCAGGTTCTATGAGTCTCTGAAACATTAAGAAGTCACCTATGTGTGGATTACAAATGGGTCCCCATTTACCCGACTCTCAAACTTAAACCAAAAGTATTTCTGAAAGGCAGTACAAACTTGTTCTCCTGCCACCCCCTTTAACTCCATCTCAGCAATCTCCTTCTCCAGGCAGATGGTTCCCACCCCCCTCTCAGGTCCCCTTGACACCCTGCCAACACCATGCCCAACCACCCTTGTCATCTGTCTCTGGTGTCTAACCCAGTTCCCTCAGATATGACAGACTACAGTCTCCTCTTTTTCCCTAAAAAGGAACAATGCACCAGCATGCCAGTTCCCAGAAAACCTGGTCAAACAAATGTGGTTAGGGATCAGAGAGGGGGTGGAAGTCTTCGTTATGGAAGATTGACTTTTTAGCCAGTAAAAACTGGCAGATTTTAGGATATTTGCTTTTTTTTGATCAGAATGAAATAAACACACCCTCACTTCCCCCTCCTGGGCTGGTTAGAAACACTGCTGAAACACAATGTGGCAGCTGTAGTTCAATGCCTTGTGCATCCATTCTCTCCAGCAGCTTTGTGACCTCCCCTTCTCCCAAAGCATCAGGCTGAACCTTCTGAGTCCTGTCACCATACTTGCCATAGGAAAACCTGCCCAGAGAGATGGTGAGAGCATGTGGCATTTCAGCATCCTGACAGAACCATGTCACTTTTTTGGATGAAGTCTGAGAACTTTTCAGAATCCAAGCACTTTTGTTTTCCGTAATCTCCAGCAAGTTGAAATTTTGGAAGAAAAACAGAATCCCTCTCGTTATGGAAAAAGTAAAACCCCCAAACAGAACATCCTAAGAAATAACCCCCTTTGGTATTCTCCCTCTACTCTGCACTGGTGAGACTGCATCTGGAGTACTGTGTCCAGCTCTGGGCCCCTCAGTTCCAGAAGGACACAGAGCTACTGGAGGGTGTCCAGAGTAGAGCAATGAAGATGATGAAGAAAGTAGAACATCTCCCTTATGAAGAAAGGCTGAGGGAGTTGGGTCTCTTGAGCTTGGAGGAGGCTGAGGGGTGACCTCATTAGTGTCTATAAATATGTGAGGGGTGGGTGTCAGGAGGATGGAGCCAGGCTCTTCTCAGCGTCATCTGGTGACAGGACAAGGGCAATGGGTGCAAGCTGGAACAGAAGTAGTTCCATATAAATATAAGAAGGAACTTCTTCCCAGGGAGGCTACCAGAACATTGGAACAGGCTGCCCAGGGAGGTTGTGGAGTGTCCTTCTCCGGAGATGTTCCAGACCCATCTGCATGTGTTCCTGTGTGACTTAGTCTAGGTGATCCTGTTGTGGCAGGGGGATTGCACTGGATGATCTTTTAGGTCCCTTCCGATCCCTAATGATTCTATGAAACCCTCATTTTCTCATTTCTATTGAAACTGTTTCGATCAGCTCCCATAATAAGCTGTCTGCTGCAGCGTGGAAGGTAGCCATAAATTGTGAGTTTTCTTGAGAAATATTTCTAAGATATGCTGGCTCCTACCTTGACAGCTTTTTTGTCTGGACTACTGAATTCATCTGGCCACATTGTACTCTGCTCACTTTGCATTGTAAAGAATGTCATGTTCTCATTTCCCAGCATTAGACTTGCACGTAAACCTTTGTAAATTGGCCCTGGAAAAGAGGAATTTACAATCAGAATCATAATTTGTCTTCAGTAATGTATTTTCATATAAGATCTCACATTTAGTTAGACATACTTTTCTAGTTCAAGGAACAAAATGGAATCACCTCTGCCCTTCAAGTCCTATTTAGAAATTGCACTTTATCCAGGTCCTCCCACTGGGATCCCATTGGCCTTTTAGTGACGTGCTGGGAAACTTCTTGTCCTTTCTCTCCGTTGATCCCTTGTTTGTTTAATGTATTTTGCATTCTGCCATCCTACACAATGTGGTATTGCAGCTGTGTTTGGCTTAGTGATACTGGAGAAGGTATGTTTAAGAAACTCTGCTGACAATCCTTACCTTTTTAATACCACAGTATTGGAGTATGGAAACTCTGTCAATAGAGAAGTGTTAATCCTGTGTAGAGTTGCTTTAAGTTGTTTCTCCATGCTTGTTGCTATGGGTGTAAGAAGATGCAATCTAAGGTAAGAAATGATAAGAAATCAAGTAAAAGGCTGCTGTAGTTTGTCACCGGGTCATGTGTTCTTATGCAAATAGATATTTATCAGTACCCTGAAAACAAGCGGTAATGGGGTGATTCAAGTTCATTCCTGCACGTTGCAGCATCTGCAGCGATAGCTGTTTGAGTTTAAATTTTGCTCTCATATGCATTGCTATTGATGAGAAATGTAAGCCCAACTTTTGGTGGCATGTCTGTGCTAAGGCTTGAAAATCTCACTAACTCCATTAATAAACCTCATGGTGACCTTTGAAACGGTCACTGGCAGACAGGGCAAGCTGCTGTCTTTTGAGACAGAGCTGTTATAAAACAGAATAGACCTGGAAATCTCATCATAAAAAACATACATGTGCACTCCATGACCTTCAAAAGCAGTTTGGTGCCTTGGGTACGTTTGATTCAGTATACTGAAGTCTGAGACTTCTACCTCTGAAACCAATGTAGGTTCAAAGTCCCCTCCTGTATTTTGGTTGATGCTGAAGTTGAGACAGGAAAAATGGTAAAGGTGAAAGGTGAATTGGGAAGAGAGTACCAACATTCCCACAAAACTGAGACGATTGATCAGGAGGAGTTCTTGCTTTCTCTAGAATTAGTGATGCTCTGGATAAGACAGTAATGTGAAAGGCCTTGACATTTTTTGTCTTATTCACCCAGGAAGGCTTTTTAGTACGTTGCCAACTTCCAGTGATTTTTTACCACTACTTCTGTTTTTGCCTTTGTTTCAGCTTGGACAATGAAAATTTCATTGATCTATTTCCAACCGCAAAAGATTTTGTTGTTACTGTGTAGCAGCCTAGAAATAGCAATGGGAATTGAGAAGGAATTTTAATTTACAGGACTTGATAAATCTTACCAAGCACAACTGCCTCTATTTGGTATGTAAATTGCCTGGAGGGGCACAACTCTGCCCTCTTTAGCTTTAACACAAAACTCTCTTTCTTTTAGCATAAATGTTAAGTGCAAGAAAAAATGAAGAATAATAAATTGGGACCTATGATCAAGGTATTTATCTTTCTTAAAACTCTCTTCTAAAGATTTAAGTGCATAACGCTATTAAAAAGAAGTTGAATAAATAAACACTATCCTTTAGCAGTAGCTTCTTCTAGGTTGCAATCTAACCAGCTTTGTTTAGAAAGCTTCAGGCTCCATGATGTAATTTTAATGACATTTAAATTTAGCATTCAGTTTGCAGAACAGAGAAAGTATTGCCCCTGTGCAGCAATGCTTCCCATTTTCATGCAAGTGGAGAAGGCAATAAGGATTCTGCTCATGGCACTTCAGATAGTGTCCAGAAAGACAGTCATGCCTGCAAGTGAAAATAATTCCGTTTGCCCCTTCATCATTAAAAAAATATTTGGTGAATTAATGTGTTCATTATTTAAACAGCTAGGTAGCATAAAAAGGAAGGAAATAACCAGCTTGTGCTGGCTGGGGCAGCAACCCTGCTGACTGCCTGAGTGTGATAAACAGCAAGGGTGGAAGAGGAAGCAGACATTCACACTCATCCTCAGAGTGCAAGTCTCACTGAGCACACACACAGACAAAATACTCCTTGCTCCCCGGTGCAACAATGATGCTGGCCTGGGAATCAATATTTGGATAGTGTATGTAGCCTGTGCTTCCTTTCAGACCCATCCAAAACTTGCTCAGCAGCTCTCTGAGGAATTGGAAATGTTACCCATCCCAGGTCACAGGGGACCTAATTTCAAGAAGCAGCATGTTCCCATTGCCTGAATATTGTCTTCCTCACCAGATTTAAGTGACCTCCTTAGCACTTAACTGGTGTTTTGGTTCTGCCTCTGTTCAGAACACAGACAGGGCTTTGTGCTGAGGTACTGCAATGCTCTTAAAACACAATCTCATAAGTTGATAGGGGCATACATTGCTGCTAAAGGCTGGGGTAATTTCTTGCACTGTCTTTATCTCGCTGGTTTCTCAGCCCAGTTCACATGCACCTACCCAGAGGGCTGGGCATCCGACTTGGGAAGGTAGACTTGGGATAGGATGGCCTTGGGGCAGATACAGGCAACTGGGTATGTGGAGCCACGTAACCCAGAGAGGTGGCTCTGGAAACAGAAGGGAAGTGCAAGGGGGTGTGTGACCTTTGCTTATCACACATCAGGTGCTGCTGAAGAAGTGGCAATAGTGAGGCCACTGCTGGAATAATGTGTTCTGTTATGGTGAACATCCTGAAAACCAAGATTGAAAAACTTGTAAAAGAGATACAGATGTAAAAATGCTTCCAGACCTGGGATTGTGCTCTAGAGACATTCAGCTTGAAGGTGACCTTAGTTTACCAGCTGGATAGCCTTTGAGATTGAGGGAATGGTCTTCAAATTAAGGAAGTATGATCAAAGCAGGGGAACAGAAAACTCAGACAAAGTCATGTTGTAAGCAAAGGGTGTGATTTTTGAGAATCCTTATTTTGACAATAACAATAATTCCCTACTGAAATTGGTTATGGAAATTGGAGATACGTGGGATCATCACTGCTCTAGATTTGACTGAACAGCCTTCTAAAACATGGGCAAGCTCTTCCAACAAGCTGCTGGTTTGATGCAAGTTTTGGGGTGGAGGGACTTTAGACCATAAGCTGAGGGGAGTTACCAAGCTCTAAACGATTCTGTATACATCTTTAAAAGAAAGGGTTTACAGACCACAATATTTTTTCTTTATATACTTGGGGTATTTCTCTGTGTGTTGGAATGAATAAAATGCTAATCTTGATGCTATGTTGTTTTTCATTTAATATTGCAACTTTTGAGAGGGATATTTTTCCCTTAGAAACTTATTCCTGTTCTTTGTTTTTATGGCCTGAAGCTTTTTTCTCTCTTTTTTATTTATCGTCTCATATTGCCATGGTTTGAAGATATACAGCAGTGACGCAGGCTGCGGTTGAGTTTGGGATTTTTGACTGGTTTCTATTTTTAGAATGTTCTTAGTTGCACTGAAAACAAGAAGCAGCAACTGTATTGGCCCTGATATATAGCACAGTTTTTTGTCAGCAGATGCAATGTGAATAACATCTCTTGCCCTATATTTAGGGACTATGCAGAATATGATCCTTCTAAGGAACACACTCTACCTATATAAGAAAGGTCCTGTGTGGCTGCCCAGATTACCCCCGGACAAGCGAAACCAGAATTAATCATCTTGTCTCAGCTTCCTCACAGAGACACAGTACTGTGACCACCTGCGTAAGCTGACCCTACAGAAAGTGGTGAACTGTGCTCTTCTGCTGTCTAACTGGCTGTGAAATACTTAGCAGGCACTGGAGCGCATAGGTACTGCTTCGCAGGTGGATGCCCTAACCAGCCCTGAGGATCAGCTTGTCTGTCTCTTCTGCCCAAGGTTTGATTAAAAAATGGAACATCTTCTCCAAGAGGGGAAGAGATTGGCACCTCAATCCTCAAAGCAATTAGAGATGACAGAAAAACCGTGACTGACTCGAGTCTGAGCTGGCAGAGCTCAGCTGTCCCTCAGCTTGCCAGTGTTCAGCTGAACATCCTTCATGCAATTAGTCGCTGTCTATTCTCTTTTCCCAATCAAAAAAATATTGAGCCCTAATTTTATCATGAGGTATGATGGGAATACTTGGGAATCCAAAAAAATTTCCATGGATCAGACTAAACAAAGTGTTGAAAACCTTGCTCAGTACTCGGTATAGCTTTTTATTAGTGCTTGTGCTTCAGAGGAATCAAGCCCTTCGTAAAGCCACCTTCTGCATAGCTCAAGCTCCTTGCTGGAGAAACCTCCACTTGGGATAGATAGAATTAAGTATTTTTGATAGTAGTCTTCTATATAAGTAGCTTTGCCTCTGAAATGGCTTTTTAACTTGAATTAACTTCTAATCTTTTTTAAACCTGTATTTCCTTGGAGGCATTGTCTCTGTATTTTTTCCTGGATTACCTGAAGTAACAAAGTATTAGCTGAGCTATTCTGAAGAAGGAACACCAGCATTAAGACAGACTCTGTTTCAGATTGAGATTTCTACCATTTAAATAAAAATCCTAAACTCTGAATCATAAAAAAGGAGCTAATAGTTGTGTAGTTGTGAGTAGGACTGAGTGAATAGAAATGCAGGCAGATAGAAAAGAAAGATGCCTTTTCCTGTCCAGGGTGAAAGCATTACCCATTTCATGCTAGGACACAGCATGAACCAGAATCACTACAAAGTTCGGAGGTTGCTCCATTAGCTGTATAACACAGCTCTGGGCAAGTTAAGTCTTGTACAGGTCATATTATAGGATCATAGAATCATCAGGAATCGGAAGGGACCTCGAAAGATAATCTAGTCCAATCCCCCTGCCACAGCAAGACACCCTGACCAGTTCCAGGCAGGTTTAAAACATCTCCAGAAAAGGAGACTCCACAACCCCCCCAGGCAGCCCCCTGCAGCTCCTTATCTCCCTCCATGGGAAGAAGTTATAGAATTGGTACTTCTCATGTTTTCATTTGACACCTCTTTCCAGTTGTTTCCAGGTCTTGCACTGTTCCTGTAGGTATTTTGAGCAGTGAATGCCACTGAGCAGACTATGTCCAGGTTGTTCTGTGGAGGTTCAGGCCCTTTCCTGGGGCTGAGCTGATGGGCCAGGACCTCCTTGTAGGCATCAGTCAGGCATCATGAGATATATTTGAGAGAAAAGCTTCAGTATGCACTCACTCTGTCACATTACATGGAGAGATCAGACACAGTCCAGGCAGTGAACCAAGTATCTCACAGCTCTGTCCCCAGCAAATATCTTAATAAATGCATGTTTTAAATCAAACCTGCTTCAATCTGCCAGGAGTCAATTAAGTGCTCAGCATCTGCATGGAGAGTGGTTCCTGATGTTTTATTCCACTTGACATCTAGTTTTCATCACCCTTTCTCCATCATAGACCAAGCCCATGAGCCAAGAAGTGCAAGAGAAGATCTCTCTGTCTTATTTTCAATCTTGAATCAGATCTCATGGACACTCACTTTGTGACTATTCTTAAGTAATTCTGTCTAGCATCTCATTTAAAAATATCTTAGGCAAAGTCAAACTTTATGCAATATCATCTGTTCCAGGCAACACCTAAAGTGAACTATGGCAGCACACTCAGTGCCCCTGTTTGATTCTGAGGAGGAGTGAATTTGATCCAAGGCTAGAAGAATTTCTGCAGCTTCTGTATCCGCTGCTCTAAACTTTTAGTCTAATGTGTTCTCTGGACTTGACAAATGTATGAAAGCTCTTGAGTTCATCTATTTTCAGTTGTCCTTATTAATTGCTCCTTTTGCTTGCTCACCTTAAAATCGAAGTGTTGCATGGTGGTATGTTTTGCTCTAAGGCCCTATCAGAAATTGCTTCAAAATAATTTGGTTGTGATTTTGCAGCTTGCAGTACCTGGAATTTAATTTAAGAACTCTTCACTACATCAGCCCTATGTCAGAAGCCTTCACAACTTTTCCCAATATCCAGTGTTTTCCCTTCTCACATCAGTCAGCGCTAGCCTGAATTGCTAGTTTTGCCCCTCTCTAAGTCTTTTCCTCATGGCTAGTGGCTGAGCATGATCCTGATGGCATCTCTAGGGTATATTCCATGCTAAACTTGTGGGATTTACCACAGCAACAGAGATAAGCACCAAAACAGATGTGAGAGGCACAGATGAGACTGGGGAGCACTGGTGAGGTATCAGCCTGCCTCAGAGCATTAACTTAGGTACTAGAGATGCAGCAGGGTGTAAACCAGGGCTTAGCACAAATGTTCTTTCTGGGGAATTAGCTCACCCTAATGTCAAACAGAGTCACAGAATCGGTGGGGGCTGGAAGGGACCTCTGGTCCAATGCTCCTGCAGAGCAGCATCTCCGGAAGCAGGTCACACAGGAAGATGTCCGGGTGGGTTTTGAATGTCTCCGGAGCTGGGGACTGCACAGCCTCTCTGTGCAGCCTGTTCCAGTGCTCTGTTATTCTCACTGTGAAAAAATTTTTCCTTGTGTTCAAATTGAATCTCCTATGTTCTAATGTATGCACATAACATCTGCCTTCTCCCTTTTATTGGTGTGTGTTGCAAATGTCCCTTTTTTCTTTCTAAAATAGTTTTCTAGTTTCACCTTTAGTTGCAGCTCATCACCTCATCCAGCACAGCATCTTGGTGAAGCCATGCTGACTGTCCCTAATGACCCTCTCATCCTTGATGTGCCTAGAGATAACACCTGGGACAAATTGTTCCATCACCTTTCCTGGGATGGATGTGAGGCTGAGCGGTCTA
>VZRI01001178.1:183882-202839 GCA_013397515.1 Upupa epops
CTCTCCTGATCCCCAGGACTTAGAAAAGACGATAGAGAGTGGTTTAGCAATGACTTCTGCCATTTTCCTTAGTACCTGGGGCTGCATCCCATCAGGGCTGTGGATTTATGTACATTCAGTTTGCTCAACACATCCCTAATCCAGTCCTCATCAACGAAGGCATGCTCCTCTTTTTCACCAACTTCCTCTGGAGCCTCAGCAGTCTGGGCTTTGATATCAGGATGGCTTCCAGAAGTACAGACAGAGACAAAGAAGGTGTTCAGTATTTCTGCCATTATTAAGTCCTCTGTGGTGGCAACATTGCTGAATTTCATTCCTATGTGAGGAGTTTCATCATAAATTGCAGCATGGTGATCCAGAACTGTCTATTGTGAGCAAAGGCAGACCTACATCCCCCTGACAGCAGAGCATCGGCTGCAGCACAGGCAGGGTAGCACCAGGGAATGGGATGTCGGTACCTGAGAGCATCTTTCCACTTGAGTTAACTTAATTAACTTCCGATCTCACTTCTGGGAATTGCTCACTCCAAATTAAGGTGTGCCCCATGAGCTTGCTAATGTGATCACAGCTGAAAAGCTTCTGGGACAGGAATGGGATCTGAATTTATACCAGAAACCCTGCAGTATCTGCTTGCTAGTTTAAACTGTGATGGTGATGGTATCCCACATACCTTCATTTATTTTTGTTCAATTTCTTTCTGCAAAGCAAAATATTTATCCTGGTTACAGAGTACACCTCTGCAAAATTCTGGATGGAAACATTTCTTCTGTCTGTCCTGGTGAGAGCATACATGCTATCTCACAGGTAAGAGTCTCCAGTACCAGAGATACCTGGGCAAAAGGGTAAACCCCCTTTCTTATGATAATCCAGAACAGGATTATAGTACCTGGATTACTTACAAGCCCTAACACAAGGGTTTCCCAGAGCCTCTATCAGTCCTATAAGCCTGCCTGTTTATCCAGGATTCTTTTACAGTGTAATAACCTTAAATACAGTTTGAACAAGTGAGTGCTAGCTCAAATCTCCCCTCTTCATTGCCTACTGAACTGGGATGTCACATGCCCAGGACATCTGCATGGTGGTAGAGGAGAGGTGCTGTTCCAGCTGCAAACCAATTTTTGCTGGATTTCTAAGCTGCCTTCCAGTAGTGACATACTGTACAACTCATAGGCAACCTCTGAACTTTGTAGTGATTCTGGTCCAAAGTAAACCTTCCAAGCCTTTCAATACTCCCATATTTGTTAAACCAGAAGCATTGTATTCCACTTACAGTGCAGTAGTTACACAATTCTTCACCCAGCTGAAATTCTCATTCTCTCCAGCATGCAGAAATTGTCCAGCAGAGCCATTACCATCAGTAGGTAGTGTACACATCCTGGCAGCATACATATCCCACTATCACATTTCATTGAGCTAATCTGTAATTACCTGGTTTAGTATCTCTGTATAGAGAAGCTTCATTTTCTTGGAGTTAGGATATTTTGTGATTGATGTGGAGAGCAATTTAGTGTTTATATCCCATCTTTACTTACAAAGGTCAGGTAGTTAGATACTACATTATTACTAAAGTGTTCTGGTCCCATGCTTAGTCATTTCCGTTGTCCAAGACAGAACTGTAGAAATGCCTAAGTTGGAAGGGACCTCCAAAAGCCGCCTAGTCCAACCCCCCTGCAGTGAGCAGGGACATCCTCAACTAGGTCAGGTTGCCCAGAGCCTTGTCAAGATTCACCTCAAATATCTCCAGGGATGGAGCCTCAGCTACCTAGCTTGGCAACCTGTTCCAGTGTTCAACCACCCTCCTGCTAAAGATTGTCTTCCTAACATCCAATATAAATCTACCCTTCTCTAATGTGAAACCATTGCCCCTTGTTCTATCACTACAGGACTTCATAAACACTCCCTCTCCAATCTTCTTGTAGCCCCCTTCAGGTACTGGAAGGTCCCCCCAGAGTCTTCTCCTGACTGAATAACCCCAGCTCCCTTAGCCTGTCCTCACAGAGGAGATGTTCTAGCCTTCTGATCATTTTTGTGGCCTCCTCTGGATGTCTTATTCTGTATTTGGACTTAGCAGATTTAAGTTCCCAAGGACTGGCTGTTGCTGCTTCAGTGTCTTTCACATGGGGACTGTTTTCACAATTCCTATCTCTTGCTTTCATCTAGCTCACACCTTAAGTTTCTCTCTGATAAAGAAAATAGCATAAATGGAAATGAGTTCTGTCCCCCAAAACGTAACGTAATGGTATTGACATTAGTTGGGTCAGAGCATGTTTTCAATTAATCTGTATTGTGAAATGCAGGTAGTCTGCTGGAGCTGCATCAAACTGCAAAGGTTTTCTCTTACTCAAATACTTTGGTCTGTGTGGTTTTGAGAGACAAAACCATGGTTTTGCCTCTTTTAATTTTATTTAAAGAGATGAATTTGTGTTGAAAAATTTTGTTCTGAAAAGATAGATGCCAATGTGAGATCACGTTGTTGGAAAATTACTCATTAGCCTGGGGTCTTTCTCTCTTCTTTCAAGATACATTTTGAAGATAATCCAGCTTCTCAACACCCTTTTTAAAGTGTGGATGTTCCTTCAGTGAGTTTATTGTTTCATATCTGGAGGAGATTTTAAACAGAGTATATGACACCCCTTTACAAATATATCCAAGGACCTTTTAGTTCTGATTTTGTTCCTCTTTTACCTTGCTTGCACCATCCTCCCTTTCAATAATTCTTAAATTTTCTTCTTGGTTAATTACAAACCAGTTGTTAAGGCAGTAATTCTGGGTCTGCTCATATTGCTGTGCTTAGTTCAACCGGATTAGACTCCCTACGACACCTTGCTTTGAATCTTTCTGCCACTTACTCTGCCAAATGCAATCCTAATCTATTTTTAATAAATGCGGTTGGGTGGTTTTATTGTTGGCGATTTTATTAGCCAATAACCCTGCTCACAACAACTTGTTGCCTTCAGCTTCATAACACGATACACTTGGGAAGCGAATTACTGCTTCGTAAACAATTCTAGCTTCTCTTACAAATTGTAGACATCTGCTTAGTCTTTATATTTGCACAGTTACAAGAGCTACTCAGCCCTACCCCTTGGTGTGCAGCCGATTGTCAGCACTGCTGTAAATGCACAGGGGTCAGTCTGTTCATACAATGTGGAGCTGCTGAGAACTTGGTCTTAGGTAATTTCTCCTCCAAATGTTGTAGGCTTTCCTTTCTTATGGTTTTTGTGGCTCTAAAAAAATGTTGCTAACTCACTGATTATCTATTCTTGTGGCTGGAATGGGAATGGGTTACCCTGCCAGGTATGGACATAGGGGAAGATGGGGACAATGCACAGCAAGCAGTATTGAAGTGTTCTTCATCCATCTGTCATACGTGTAGACTTTGGGAAGCTGAGATGCATGCCACATTGCTGTGGTCTTCCTCTCAAGTGTCCTTCAGTTCTTGTGCTGGTTCTGATGCCATGTGTGGTCCCACAGCCATATTTGCCCTGTATGTTGCAGCATCTTGGAGGGGAAATATGGGGTTGTTTTCTTTTCTTAGAAATATGCTATTCTACTTGGTCTGTGAACTTTGTCCCCTGCTGGTTTTCATCCCCAACATGGGAAAACTCTGTTCTTTAGGAGATCAGAACCTTATAATCTGCAGTTGCTGCTGATGACCCTCAAGTGCTTGATCAAAGACAAGAGGTCTTGGAATACTCAGGACAATGCAGTGCCCATGAAAAGAGATTCACTCCAAGTATTTTTCCAGCTTTGGAATATGTTTTTCTATCTAGTTTTATTCCTCAGATGAATTCATCCAGTTTCTAAGTGACAAATGGCTACTTCAGCATGGTTGTTGTCTTTTACACATCTGCTGTGTTCCTGACACATAAACTTGGCGTATCAACTCTTTCTTACTCCTGTGGAGTGAGTGTCCTAAATCTGAGGCTGCAGAATGGCTGCTTTCCCTGCTACTTTTATGAACAATACTGAATGGAACAGGTCCAACAGGAGAAATGTAGAAAAGAAAAATCAGAATCAGTTTATTTCCCTGAAAGTGTATGGTTTTGGTTAGTTTTTGATGAACAATTAAAATAATTTTATCTCCTTTCCCAGAATTTTCAGACAGGTATCCTAATTCAATGTCTATTAAAAGAAAATGTGGTTAGATACTCAGTGGTGGCAGATGAGGTCTGAATCTTTGAAACATCCTCTGTTCATCCAAGTATCAGGATGCATAACCCAGGATATTGCATAAGTATGTAGGCTATTGATGTCAAGAGAGCACAGGATTGTGTTTAAAATAGACAGAAAAATATAGAAAATTATATGTCAGCAAAATCATCTCCTAACTTGTTTCAGAATTTTCCATGAGGCATCGGGGATCTTTGACCTAAGCTCAAAAAAAATTATTCTGCCTCTCGTTTTGTATCTTAGTCACAGAGTGACACTTTAGGTTCATTTCAGCAGAGTCTGTGCCATCAGAATCCAGCATGAGTTCTCCTGCGACAGTATTTGATCTATCATGTTTTAAAGAATGTCACTAATTGCATCTACTCTGCCTTCCAACATAGTCCCAAACGACACCTCAGGTTCACTGCAACCTGAGTTGCTACCCTGGGTTGGAAGGTGAGAAAAAAGATTCATGAAGCTATATTTTTAATATTCTTATTTAAGTCGGCTTAAAATTTATAAAAATAGAACATTAACAAACTCCTTAGAATTAGGGGGTTTTTTTTAATGTGATAAATGCCAGAGACTTCATTGAACTCAAAGCACTGTTATCCCTTATATTAACATACACTGAGGTTATAATTTTAATGGGTAGGTCAGAGTGTTTGAAGTTCTAACATCTGCTTTAACCCTTGTGAAGCAGGTCTTTACAGGGAATTTGTACTACCAGTGATAGACTGAAATAGAGAGTAGAAAATGCTACCTGGGTGTGACTTATTGGTATAGTCATTATGAAGGGCTGGTACACGTGGTCTTGGAGAAAAATGTGTTGCAAGCCCACCCTTCCAATTATTTCTTGGTAGGTGTTCTGAAAGGCAATCATGACATGTGCACGTCTGCAAAACTTGCACTTCCAAGCTTGTATATAGGCACTGGGTATTCAAGACAGGCAACAACCAGACTAGAAACAGACTGAGTTTCATGATGGTGGCAAGTGATCACTGGTGTAAATGTGAGGAGTTCTTGTCTGGTGTCACTGGCATTTCTTAAAATTACATTAGATATCTTTCAAAACAGAAATGTACTTGAAATTGGGAAAAATCCAAGGCAGTTCTCAGGTCTACATTACCCAAAAAGTCACACTAGATAATATATTTCCTATGAAGATGCATCATATACGACACGTTAAGGCTGTACCACCAGAGAGGAAAGGCAGTGAGAATTAAGGCATTCTCACTGCTATGATTTTGCACTGAGAAAGCATTTCCTCTAGCTTCTCTGCTGCTGTCCTGCTAACAGAGATGTCCTATGTAATTTTCTTTTTCCCTCAAGGGGCTCTGCCAGGTGAAGAGGTTTTCTAATGGCATCCTGTTAGCTGCGCCTCCTGAAGGTTTCGCTGAGTGCTTTTGCAGGGGAAGTGGGAATAAGAGACATGAGACCAACTATTCCCTTATTTTCCCTTGCCTCATGTCCAGATGAATGCCCCTTATGTTCAAGAAGGATACAGAGCTGCTGGAGGGTGTCCAGTGTAGAGCAACAAAGATGATGAAGGAAGTAGAGCACCACCTTTATGAGGAAAGGCTGAGAGACCTGGGTCTCTTGAGCTTGGAGAAGAGGAGGCTGAGGGGTGACCTCATTAATGTCTACAAATATGTGAGGGGTGGGTGTCAGGAGGATGGAGCCAGGCTCTTCTCAGTGTCATCTAGTGATAGGACAAGGGGCAATGGGTGCAAGCTGGAACAAAGGAGGTTCCCGATCAATATTAGAAGGAACCTCTTCCCAGTGAGGGTAACAGAGCATTGGAACAGGCTGCCCAGGGGGTTGTGGAGTCTCCTTCTCTGGAGACATTCAAGACCCTCCTGGATCTGTCCCTGTGCAGCTTGGTCTAGACAGGGGTATTGGACTGGATGATCTTTCAAGGTCCCTTCCAATCCCCAAGTATTCTATGATTCTATGGCATTTTCTTGGTATGGCAGAAGGGTGAGTGTTGAAATCAGTAGGAATTATGTCTTCCTAGTTTAGGGTTTCTAGCAGGTAGCAAGTCAGGATGGACTAGAACAAGTCATACTAGATAACATTGGGGAAGAAAAGGCCAAGGGAATGGCACAGTCACCAAATATTTTTCTCAGTAGTGCTTCCATGGCTCCATCCACAGGTAAAGGTTTGAGCAAATTGTCCCTGCCCATAGAATGGGGGTCAGAACTAGATGTTCTTTAAGGTCCCTTCCAATCCAAACCATTCTATGATTCCATGATTCAGTAGTCACTGGTTGTCACTAGGCCATGAGTGTAATATGTGATGAGGCTGGAGATGAATAAGGTCATACCATGGTAGTTTTTTCTCTTCTGCATCTTAAACCGTTCAGTTTTCTACAAAGAAATGAGAAGGAAAAGTTTTTATCTTGATAAACTTAACAATCAGAATCTGTTTTTCGTGTGCCCTTGACACTGTGCGATCAATGCACCCTGCTAGGCATTAAAATGCCAGATTTGAGTCATTAAGAGCAGAAGTTTGCTTAATCAGGAGCCCTTATGGAGCAGCACAAAACTGCTCCTCCCTTTCAGTACATGATTTACTTTTTAATAAGGGTGACCAAGATGGCAGCCTGGGCAATGCACCGTCTACATGAGGTGCTCTGAGGCAGGATGTGATGATTTGCAGACTCTCTACGATGTTGGTGTCTCTGTGAGCATCTTGTATGAAACAGTTTCTTCTTCTTGTTTTAAATGAGCCTATTTCATTCTGGCTAAAGAAAACAGTTGCAGGACTCATTATACAGACAAGGATTTTTAAATGGTGTTTTTACCTCTTGGTTTCCTACACAGATTCAAATGATGGGAAACCCAAAGTACAGAAGTTTACCCTCTGGGTCCTGGGTTCTCTAGCCTTCTTCAGGAGATGTTAGCTGGCCATTACAGTAGGCCTGGCTTATTACCTTTCTCCTCAAATAGTAAGGAGGATAGGACTAGGTGAACCTTCAATTGACTTTATATGAGTGCAAAATGCAGTAGAGGCAGCTGAAAACTATTGTCCAAGATCTTTTGTAGCTCCATAAATCTTCTTGTATAGGATTCATCACTCAGGTTGAGCACAGGTTTTCATGACTGGTGGCATGGACCTTGCAGTGTGGTCATCTTCACAGTAGTTTGGAAGCCGAGACACCTGCCCCAAGTATCTTACATAGTAAGAATAAGGCTTCCTCAGTTCCCTGCCTAAGAAATCCAACAATCAATCTACACTGCACAGCCTGCTGCTGTCTCTTCATCCTCTCAGATGAGATTCACTGCCTCATCTTCAATTGCCACAGCCACAGTAATGTGAGGGCTAGGAGGCCTGTGCTGCCTCCTCTCTCCAGCTCTGCCAGTTCCATCTGGAGCTCAATACATCAAGACCAGCAGCAGACTTTAGCTCAGGCTGCTGCCAGCAGAGCCTCAGCAATGAGAGACCAGTGGTCTGCATGCACAGCCCTACTACAAGTCTTCACGTCACTGCTTCTACCACAGCAGATGTGTTGTAATCAGACCAAGTACTTCAGGAAACAGAGTGTCACAGTCCAGACTGGGATACAGCTAACATATAGCAGATGACTGCAACTGCCTACTTACTCCCTTTGAGGATATTTGACTACTACACTAATTTTTGTAGAAAGGTAGCATTTTGATGTGGGAGAGGACAGCCACAGGGAAAGCAGACAATGGCAAGTGAATGGTACCTGAGTGAGACAGGCACCTGCTCTCCTCAAGCATTTTCAAATCTATAAAAATATATATAACCGGGGGCACAGGTTGAAAGAGAGCCCAGTGAGATTTTAAAGTGGAGGGCTGGTGCTTATATGAAGGATTGCCCTTTTATCTCTCTAATCTTGGCAGCCTGCAGGAGCAGTTGTATTCAAATGGCTGAAGGATCAAGAAAAGTAGTTCCATATGGTGGACAAATTAAAGATCACATTTGCCCTTTCCTTCCAAGCCATCCTTTTCCATTCTGTATCTTTGCTAAATAAACAAATCCACACACTGAACTACCCTTTATTTGTCTGCCGCTCTGACACAAACCTGCCTCTTTCTCACTCAGTTTTGTGGGCCAGGGAGACCATGCTGAAACTCTGGGGAAATGCATTTGTGCATCTGATTTCCTAGGGGAGAAGACAAAGCTTTTCAAAGAGATCTGATGACTGTGGGCAACTACTTTGTGAGAAACATGAAGGGAACCTGCAACTCAGAAAATGCTGAGCCTTTTCAAAGCTGTTAACTTAGACAGAATTTTTATGGAGAAAATAAGTTTGTTGCTTGTTTTTTCCTTTTTTAAGATTGCAGATGGAGCTCAGGTCTTATGAGAGCAAGGAATGAGTAGCATGGATATGAGACAGACATAGGACTGGTAGGCTGTGTTGCGACTGCCCTAGATAGATGTGTTGATCCCCTGGTGTGAAGCATCCTCTGCTGTTCTCATCCCAAAGAGCTCCTGATCACAGACGAACAGCTGAGCTGTGGTGTCGATTATCCCAGGTGTGAATAACACCCAGGGAAGGTTATAAAGGAGCCTGCTTTTCTGTCAGAGGCTCAACTGGGAGAGTTCATTTCCCTTTAATTGAGCCAAAGTTTTCAGACCAGTTGGGTATATTTTTTTTCTGACCTTGTGGCTCAAACTCAGCCCACTTGTGTGATTGTGAGGCTGATATATTTGAAGAGCACCCTGTGTTTGCTGAAGGTGCACAGGCAGGTTCAAAGAGGGAAGAAGACAGACACCTTGGGTTCTTTTGCCTTTTGTTTTGAAGGATCCAGAGACATCTTCCAAGTTACAAGTACCCCACAGTACTGAAGTGTCATACAGTTTGTTGCTGTGGGTAAAGGAAAGTAACCAAAGGATGAGGGAAATTTTGTCCTGAAGACAAGATGTTGTGTGAACCCCTGAATGGCCATGAAGCACAAGCAGGATTAGCTCTCATCTGAAGGACGGAGGCTGTTTGAGCACTTGGTGTTGTTCTTTTGTGTTTGGGACTTCTGAAGTGCACACCTAACTGTGCTAGAGTTTGAACTTCTGCCTAAAAGGTGTTGATAAACATTAAAGATGAGGTGTGGTAATGATTCCAGGTATCTTGCTGGACATGTCCTGGTGTAACTAGAAGACAGATCTGTTTGCACCACCACTGTAACTCTTTACTTGCTTCTTGCTTTTATAAAATGAATCTATCCTGCCCCCAAATCAGCCCCAGTTCTCCAACAGGCAGCAGTGCTCACAGGTTATAAAAAGCTTCCAAAGGAAATATTTTGAAAGTATCACAACCTGTTATTGGTAAAAGAATACTCACCATGTTTCTGCCAAGAGTGTTTGGCCTGGCTCCTTTGTACGTCCTTCTCCTTAGTGTGCTGAGCCAGAGCCTGAAGACGAAATTTGAACCAAGCAACCCAAGTTAGCATTTCCCCAGGCTCCCACTCGTGCTGTACTGCAGGGACAGTCTGGGGACATTGGGCCTGAAAGGCTGATGGCAGGATGGGAATGCAGGTTTGTATCTGGGTGTCATTCTTCAGTCCTGTCACCAATTTACCATGTTACTTCTGGGGTGGAGCCCTGCCTTTCTATCTGTCTTGCCCTATTAATGAAAAGTAGGTAATACCTAGCAGTTTGCTTGTGAAGTTCTCAGAACTTGCAGTTCATTATAATTGTGGAAAACATGATTATTTTCTCCTGTGGTAGAAAGGTTGGAAGGAAGTGACAAGAGGTGGTGTAGCAGGTACAGGGTATGAGTGGCTCTAGCAGCCTCTCCTTGAGGAATGTGGGAAGAGGGAAGACACATTCACCTGTCTAGAGCAAATGATCTTGGAAGGACTGGAGTCCTTTGACAGATTGGAAGGCATTCAATTGTTGGGCTTGACATACTTATTGTCTAGCGTTGCTAATATTCCAAATGTGTGGGTTTTTTCTTGTGAAGTGAGAGATGAAAGAGCAGATTGGCAACGTTGGATAAAATAATTCCAATCTTCTCAAAATTGTTTTGAACTGTGGCTTCAGTGGGAAAATTTTAAATTATCTTTGGGATGATCTTTTCATTTAGTGACCTGGAGTCACACATACACTCAGCACAGGAATGTACACAAAAGCCAGCAGAGCTGTGATATGACCACAGAAGAGATTGGATTTGAATCACGCTGTTGCGTGGCCTGAAACACAATTAGTTTGTGTTCCTGTTTGCTTAAGACATGAAACATCAGTAGAAAACACAAACAGGCCAGGGTTAGAATTAACGGGTATGGAAGTTACACACATTCCCGAGAAGAACATCCCCCAGCGGGGTCTGGATGTGTGTAACGTGTTCTGACCTTTCAGACAACTGTTCATTTCTCCCAGATACTTTGTCCCCTAAAAATATTGCTGCTGCTTAAAGAGCCTTCTGTCATGCTGCTGAGACCCTCCCAAGCACAGGCATGTAAGCACTAGCTACCCCATTTAATGAATATTCATAATTAATGAATATGTGATAGTTTGTATTCACTCAGCCTTCCCCCTCCTATGGTGGCATCACAGTAGATACAGGGGTTTAAAATGCGAAGGGCTGATTAAAAGGAGAGGGGAAAGCAAATTTCACACTTCAGTTAGTGCTTTTGAGTTGCTCCCTCTGGTTACAGATTGCCTAACGCAGTCGGCTGCTCCCCACAGCTGCTGCTGAACACAAGAAGCAATCCAACTTGCCCTGGAGTCTCTGGTTAACAGTAAAGGTCATGGGAAAGCAATATTGTGGTATTTAACAAGTTAACACTGCAATTAAAGGAGGCTAGGAAATGAGATCCTGTGGATGGTTGGCTTGTCAGCATCATATCTCTGCATTCTGGCTGATATTCAGGACAGATGCCCATGAAAAGCAAATGAAATCCATCTCTGTTGCATAGCCTGGAGGAGGAGGAGGATGTCTTTAGCACTAGAAAAGGAGCAGACAGGACTCGGAGCCGCTTAGATGCCTGGCATGGTCGCATCCTGGCAGTTTGCCCCTCTGCTAAAAGCAGTGTTGGGTGCAGTGCAGCCATCCCTTCAAATAGGTGTTTGGCTTTTTGCTCTTTTCTGCCCTCCCCAGTGGTGTTTGTGGCCTCTTTCAGACCCTTTCATTTTACTTCGTCTATTTCCTATGCATTTTAATTCCGTCATTTTCTCAGTGAGGAGATGGAAAGCACAGGAAACTTGTGATGACTTAGAGAACCACATAGCTTTTCCTGACAGCTCATGAATCTCCAGAGGATCCAGCTGAATTAGGACATTGTTCCTTCAGCTGCAAGGAAAAGATGGTTTTATATGGAGGCAGGATAGGGACAGGACACCATGCGTACTGGTGAAGGTCACATCAGCAGCCTCTTGGCTGCTAACAACCTCTGTCGTTCCCCAAAAGGTAACATTTTGACTTCACAGCATGCAGACCACCTGAAGAGCCAGGGCAACAAGCTGGGGTCTCCATAGAAGTGACATAAGTCATCAAGCATCACTCTTTGCCTTTTAGAATTGAAAGTAAAGGAGTAACCTAGACCTTCATTGTTGCACATCACTCCCTGCACAGGGCTGTGTGTGGCACCACGAGTACCCATTTGGGTCTCAGCCCAATTGAATCCAAGTTGGTTTTCACATGACGCCCTACAGCTAGAGCGGAACAACATGCTTGGGGCTGTTCCAGTGCAGAGCCATGTGCCACAGCCTCTGCATGTGCGTTTTTTACCTTCTCCCACTTCTGCTGGGCAAATTTGCTTGAGATTTTTGCAGTGTGCAAAGCTCAGCTCTGTAGTGCTCCATTTTATCCCCCCAGCTGAGGAAGCACTATTTTGAGATATGAAAATTTATCAGTAAGGGAAAAAAAAGAACGTTTAAATTCCCTCAGACTGTGCAAGCCCTTGAGCAGGTTGGAGGGCATGAGATTCCTCAAATAAATCTCTGTGTGAATCCCTCAGGGTACTTCATCTTCATTGCTCCCACTGCCCAGGAGTGGGTGGTGAGCTTGTGCAGGCCAAAAGGGGCCACAGAACTACCTGCCTGATTTGTTCTCTGCAGGAAAAAACTTTCCTGAGAGCCTTCCCATAAAGAATTCACCCTCCAACCAAAACAGGAAGAAATCAGCACAAAATACATGGGTAAAGAGGATGCCTCTGCATATAAAATAAAATTCCTAAGGATGACTCCCTCCTCAATTTCTTACATACACATAATAATGATTTTTTAGAAAGGTAAAGGTCTGAGACTGAGTTATTTAAGTTATTAAGCACAGAGACAAAGCGTTTGTGGCCTGTTTGGCATTTGCAAGTACTGTATGAAACCTGCTGAAGCCTGCAAGGAGTAAAACAGTTCCTTTAACTCTATTTTCCCTCTTTTCTTGCTTCCTAATGCCTCTGAACCAGTTTTCTTTGTTTTATTTGATTCGCCTGAACTCAGCTTTGTAACATTTCAAAGTGTCCAGTACCTCTCCTGGCTATGATTTTGGGCTGATGTGCTGTGTGCGGTTGACAGCTGCTGCTCATGAAGGATTCCTTGGTACTTGTTCTGCAAGAAGAGAAGGAATTCCTGGCAAGGAACTAAGCCAAGAGACAACTGGAGCAGTGCCCCATAGTGATGTGTGAAAATCAGCTATGTGAGTAGTGGTTAATGGGATAGAGTCTAGTTGGAGGCCTGTATCTAGTGGGGTCCCCCAAGGATCAGTACTGGGAACAGTCCTCTTCAGTCCATTAATGACTTGGATGAGGGAGTAGGGTGCACTGTCAGCAAGTTTGGTGATGACACGAAACTGGGTGGTGTTGCCAACATCCTAGCAGACTGTGGTGAGACCTGGACAGGTTAGAGAGCTGGGCAGAGAGAAATGGAATGAGGTACAACAAAGGTCAGTGTAGAGTCTTGCATCTGAGCAAGAACAACCCCAGGGACCAGTATAGGTTGGGGACTGACCTGTTGGAGAGCAGTGTAGGAGAAAGGGACCTGGGGCTCCTGGTGGACAGCAGGATGACTATGAGCCAGCAATGTGCTCTTGTGGCCAAGAGGGCCAACAGCATCCTGGGGTGGATCAGAAGGGGAGTGGTTAGCAGATCGAGAGAGGTTCTTGTCCCCCTCTACTCTGCACTGGTGAGACCGCATCTAGAGTATTGTGTCCAGTTCTGGGCCCCTCAGTTCCAGAAGGACACAGAGCTGTTGGAGGGTGTCCAGAGTAGAGCAATGAAGATGATGAAGGAAGTAGAGCACCTTCTTTGTGAGGAAAGGCTGAGGGAGCTGGGCCTCTTGAGCTTGGAGAAGAGGAGTCTGAGGGGTGACCTCATTCATGTCTATAAATATGCGAGGGGTAGGTGTCAGGAGGATGGAGCTAAGGTTATCTTGTGATAGGACAAGGGGCAATGGGTGCAAACTGAACATAGGAGGTTCCATGTAAATATCAGAAGGACCTTCTTCCCAGTGAGGATAATGGAGCATTGGAACAGGCTGCCCGGGGGTTGTGGTGTCTCCTTCTCTGGCTATGTTCAAGACACAACTGTCTGTGTTCCTGTGCTACTTGGTCTAGGTGATCCTGCTGTGGCAGGGGGATAGGACTAGATGATTTTTCAAGGTCCCTTCTGATCCCTAATAATTCTATGATTCTAGAATAGACCCTTTGTATTTCTCCAAATGACATATGAAATGCTACTATTGAAGGTGGCTGTTCAGAAAACAGAATTTTCATTCCACAGGCAAGTTACAATTTCATTTTCAAACCAGTATTAGAATTCCCAATTAAACACCAGCTGAAGTTTAGGAATTTATTTTTTGCTTCTGAAACACTGAAACTATCTTCCTGAAATGCTTAGTAATTGTGATTTACAACATTTTGGTCTAGTAT
Organism: Upupa epops; assembly: GCA_013397515.1. Taxonomy (NCBI): domain Eukaryota; kingdom Metazoa; phylum Chordata; class Aves; order Bucerotiformes; family Upupidae; genus Upupa; species Upupa epops. Next base: position 197,864 of record VZRI01001178.1, read on the forward strand.
CAGTTTGTTGTAATAATTCCTAATATTATTCTGTTGAAACAAAACAATTTGATTGTATCACAGTGAAATGTAATTTCCAAGTGAAGGCACTGTGGGAATTTGATACCTTCCCACAAAATTCTCTGCTCTTTGTCGAAAGAGCACTTATTGTTGTAAACCTTGAATGAGCAGCCTGTTTGGACTTGTTTTTATATCATTTTAATTTGTGATATTTTGTGTCTGTGTTGTGCCAGATTTTCTGTTCTGTTCACCTAATCACTCAGTCTCATTGAGTTCCTTTCCTCTTTCCACTGTGTCTATTTAATCATGGAGATGTAAGTCTTGCACTGGATAACAGGAAAATCCATCAAAGCTTTGCAATGACCTTCCTTCTAGCATGGTAGGTGCTGAGTTTCTGCAGCACCAGGCTGTGGTACAAGACCTGAGAAGATATTCTCTCTGCATCTTGATTGGACTGGTAGCCACTTCTGCTTCACTCAACATTCTTGGCAATGCCTCAGAATCTGCCTCTTCACAAGGTACCTCTATTTCCTGCCTACGGTGTTCTTACTCTTTGCTCATTTTAGTCTGGTAGAGGCCAAGATTTTATTTCATTCTTTTAGAACTGTGCTCAAAGGCCTGTACCAGTTAGATAGGGTCATGTGTAGGCAAAGAGGAGACAGATACCTATTAGATGCTACTTTGCAAACTGCTTCTCTTTCTGGATAATCTCCTTCTTATCTGTCTTTTTGAAAAGCTGCCATCTTTGAAACCACTTGGGAATATAAATGATAATCCATTGCATCATGTAGGCTGAGGGGGCACCATTAATGCTTACAGGGGCTCTTGGATCGGAAGAACCTACCCACATGGAGTTATTCACCCGCCTTTGCAAGTGTAGCAGTTTCTAACACTAATACTCCTATTACTTCTAACATACCAGCTTTGGTAGGCAGGAGCATATACTCCACATTATTAGCATCCAAGACACATTTCTATTAATAGCTGTTCACCAGTTCTCAATTAGATTGGCATATATTGAAGGCATGTAGCTGAATTAAACTAAACTGAATACGGAGCTGCTATCAGAATTTCCAGATTTTTAACTGAATTTTCCATTGTTACCTCTTCTTTAGAATTACAATGCAATTTTTCTTAGGATGCTGCCTTGACAAAACACAGGGCTCCTACAGAGAGATAATAAATAACCTGGCATACATTTCCCCCCACCCCAGTCCCTTCTGCATGATTGAATTTTCCAGCACCTAATAACGGTTCTTGCCAGCACAGCAATATCATTTCTAAATCTCAACACATAGGAAAAAAGTAAGTTTAGACAATATTGAAGTGAAGCAACTGAAAGTTGGAATTGAATTCTTGGCACTGAGTATGAAGTCTGCCATTTATTCAACTTCTGGAGCATCCCAGGCTCCACTTCTTAACAGGCTATTGTGGATATTTTAATTCAATGTCTGAGGACTTTGTGACTTCATTCGGGGCTTTTAAAAAGTCTATTAAATGTTCCAATTGCTTTTGCAGAATTCACAATTGTCCTCTGTGACTGACTTAGGGTTGTTGGGTTTTTTTTGTTATTGGGTGGGTTATTTTACCTCCAACCTCAAAAATTCAGCCCTGTTAAGTGTTGACTGATTTGGTGTCTTGAAGAGCACTATGATTTCAGCCAGGTTCTGTAGCTAACTTGTTTGCATTATGAAGATTCATATGATTTCCAAAAGACCCGGCTTGTTCCCACTCATGATGTTCCCACTCATGACTGTGCCAACTGATTCTAACACTTTTGACAGACAAACAGTGATTGGTGAAGGGAGGTGAGGGAGAATAACATATCACCAGAGTATAGGATCAGTCAGCTATAGCAACAACAACGAAAACTAGCAAAGCTGTCCTCAAACTGAAATAGAAAGCAATGTTTTCTAAAGCAGACACTCGCTCCTCCAGTGGGAGTCACTCGCTCAGGATGTCATGTGCCCACATGTTTAATGTACCCTCTAGGGATATTGTAACACAAGCCCCATAGCCAACAAGTTTCTGTGCTTTTATAACACTTAACATTTCCCAAACTCTACCAGACTATTCCACAGAAAGGTCTGTGTGGGCTTTTAAGTGTGTGACATTTTGCTTGTGTCAGGGGATTTTATTTGCTTTATTGACTTACACCCTTCAGCAGCTGAATTCACCTGAATGTGCTAAATCAGAAATGCCAGAGCAAGATTTCTACAGGAACATTTCATCTCTTTGTGAGGTGCCACAACAAGCCGGGGTGGGGGTTAGCAGAGAGGTTTGATGTGTCATCTACATTAATGTGAAAGGAAGTGAATAACGAAATGACTCAATGACTTCAGTGATGGGATTTAACACCTTGACCAGAAATTCAGGAAATGGGAAGACACATTAAAAGAAAGTTTGACATTTGTCTGTAGGTATTAACTTCGGAAGTGGCTGGCTAGGCAGAGGTATGGTAGTCATTCCAATGACTGATCATTAGAAGACACCTCAGGAGAAATTCACCTCACATCCAATCTCTTTACTCAAGTCTTCAGCTAAATATATTTTCCTTCATTCCTTCATCCTTCATAATACAAGTCTGTGAGTTTCACAGTAGAGGAAGTTGACTGTTCTTGTGCAGCAAGCAAATTCAAAAGAGAGGCAGGTCTTGCATTGTTCAGCAGGTCAGCAGCAGTGGATAGTAGACCTTCTGTTTGTGTCTCTAACCACTGAGAACCGATGCTTTATTTTACTGCTTGTGTCTTGGGAGGTTACGAGTGAAAACACTAAGACGTAATACCACAATAAATTTTCATGTTGCTATTATGTGGAATTACACAATGAGTATTTTAAGACAACAGAGCTGATCATAATTAAATTAGCATTATAAAGACATCCCATGGCTCTTGGGCTCTCAGTTGTTTTAGTATCAGCCTGGATTAATTGACCATATGAGAGAATTTGCCTGAAATTTCTACCATTGTAATCAAGATGAGAGCTACCCAGTAAAGCTGTGTTTGTGCCTAAGTCTGTCGTATTTGCAGAACAGTTTTACTCTGAAATGGATGGCTGCTGGTGCAGTAAAACACCACGAGTGAGATATTTCTCTGTACAATGGCTGTTGCTTTCAGAGGCTGAAAGTGAATTGCCTGTAAGCCACATTATATAAATTGGCATTGGAACAATAGCCATCGCTCTAGAGAATCTGCAAAGAGGTGGCATTTGGGATACGGGGGAAATAAAGTCCTCATAACTGTGGCTCCTAGAAGAGTGGCTACTTTGACCTCATGGTTAAAATGCTGTACTAAGCTGTTTTTGTTCTTTGGGAAACCCAATGTCACATATCCTAAAGCAACCAATATCTGGGCATTTTTAGCATAAGATTGACTGTCCTCCATTTTCAAACCCTTGAGAATTAGGTTGATGTCACTGTCAGAACAGAGTGACTCCAGGAAATTATGGAACGTTTTTGTAAAGCCTAGAACATGATGTTTAAGTAGGTTTGCCTGATACACTAGAATTGACAGGTTCATGTATAACCACAGTACAATTCTAGAAGCCTGGGAGTGTTCTGAGAACTGCTGGTTTCTTACATTCTATGCAGGATACAAAAAATTCAAAGACATAGGCTTGGAAGAGGCCAGCCAGGACACTGAATGCAGTTATTTTGAAGAGCAAGACACCAAGCAGGGGACAGCTAGTTGACAAAAGTCCATGAGTACTCCTCACATCAGCAAACACCATGACACATTCCCCATCAGCAATCATTCTAAGCAGTTCAGTAGATGAACAAATACCATAAGCACATAACAAAAAGAATATAGAAGAGGCTGAAGGAATCACCAGTGTCCTACACCCCTGTGACACTAAAGCATTCAATAAACAGGTTTCAATCAAGATTATAGTAGAGAGATAACATTCATGAGAGGGGCAAGCCAGAAATGCTTCGAATTTTCCTGGTAATTTTACATGGAAAAAGACTTTCTTTCTAGTCCTAAACCCTGTGCTTGGTTGCCAGCACTGCACACCTCAGAAAGAAGAATGTCATTAGGTTTCCCAGAAAAGCAGCCTCCCTCTTGTGCTAAAATTTGATTATTCTTCAGCACCCGGAGACATTGTGGTTACTATTTCAGCAATGGCTCTGCAAAACACTGTTGGTTTTGCTTTCTGTTGAGACAATCAGGTAATTGTCTTAATTGCTTTTGATTTTGCTCAAGACCATAAATACCTCAGAGCATCTGTAATTATGTAGCTGTTCAGCTGCCTGACCAGGATCGTCTATAGTTTTTAGGCTGCTTTGTTCCTTCTTTCCTTAAGGGGAATTGATATGAATGAGGTCTTTTTTTTGCAAATGCAAGAAATTTGTCTGCTGGTCTTATTATTTCTAAAAATAATGGCAATATTGATGTTGGTCAGACAGAACTTATGGAAAAAAATGCCCTCAGATGGAGTAGAAGCTTTTGGGTACCTGCTTAGTGTTGATTTTAATCCCTGCAAATGGTTTTGAACCCGTATTGACAGCCTTGGCCACCAAGCACTGCAAAAACCTAGTTAGTCTCACTGGAGAGCAGGTCTCTCTTTACCTGTAATGCAGGAAGCACTTCTTCATCCCTTATAAGCAAGACTGAGGTTAAATGTGAACAACAGCACTGCAGCATATGCTTCCAGGATAGACAATTTGCTTTTCACACCTGAGTAAAAAAAACTCCACCAGGGCTGCTTTCCAAGTCATGCTCTCCCACTCCTCCAGAAACCACTCTGCAGAGAATGGCTTCATTTTCTCACAGCTGTCATCTTTTAACCTCTTTGGTAATAAGGTCTGTATAAAGCACCTGCTCCTTTAGCAGCTCCTGTCAGTAGGTTTCAGGAAGAGCAGAGGGTGCATCTGCCTGGCTTCTAAATTTATAGATATTTTGGTAGCTATTGGAGAGCAGTGTAGGAGAAAGGGATCTGGGGGTCCTAGTGGACAGCAGGATGACTATGAGCCAGCA
>VZRI01001178.1:202949-217933 GCA_013397515.1 Upupa epops
TGGAACATAGGAGGTTCCATGTCAATATCAGAAGGAACTTCTTCCCAGTGAGGGTACCGGAGCATTGGAACAGACTGCCCAGGGTGGTTGTGGAGTCCCCTTCTCTGGAGATGTTCAAGACCTGCCTGGATGTGTTCCTGTGTGACTTGGTCTAGGTGATCTTGCTGTGGCAGTGGGATTGGACTAGATGATCTTTCGAGGTCCAATTCAATTCCTAAGGATTCTATGATATCAGTTAATCCTTGGACCTGGGGATAGAGAACAATAATCGTCACTTTTTTTTAGTCTTCCAGCTATAGCAAACTGCCACTTTCGATAGACAGCCCTAGAAAACTCATTTGCTTTGGGCATCTGAGATCACTAATGTTTCCTTCAAGTAAAACCTGCTTTGGGGGATGTGAGGTAGGAATTGATCAAAGGCCATTATTTAGAAATAAGGAACTTGGCTGAGCTTATGTTTCCATTGCTTAATTTGTTTCTGTGATCCTTGTTAGATAACCTGAGCATCTCAAAAGCCCCATAGGTATAAGGAGCTAAAATAGGGAGCAATCAGCCCACTAGAGTGCCTAGATAATCCTATTGGCATGGCTTTAACTCCTACCATTTCAGAATCTACAGGTGGCAGAGTGAGGTTCACTCTTGCCAGAGTAGCTTTTGGGTTGGGGAAGGCTTCAAATAGAAGTTAAATGTGTTCAGGACCCTCTTTCTTGCCACCTCCCCACTGGGTGTTGTGTGCAGTTATTTACTTAGCTCCCTGCTAAATGAACTTCTCCTCAAACCTCCTGTCTAAGAAAGCCTTGGTTGGACTCTAGTGGAGCCTTCAGAAGAGAAGCCTATGTGTACTCTGTCTTTCGGGGTATGTGTTGAATAGCCCCAAGGGTAAGACTTCTGAGCATTTCAGCCATTGGATTGTGACAAAAGTGCGAGAGAGCAAGCAAGTGAAGTAAGACTGAGTGGCTGAAGCAGTAGAGCATGACACTAGGAGATGCAGCTGGTGGTAGACTTCACACGCCTTGATTAAAAAGTAAAAAAATTTAATATATAAACTGTAGTCCTAGGATATTTTTCTTCCCATCTGGGATTATTCCCTGATAAAACAGCCTTCTTGTTTAAAAATGAAAAATACACCTTACGGTGTCACCTTATAACAATTGCTTTGGAAAAGGCATGAATTCAATTTAGAGACCTCTGGCCGAATTCATCAGTATCCAGCCTGACTGTGTGCCTGACACAGGCAGGGAGCCAAAGCAATATAAAACACCTGTCCTCCTCAGTTGTGCAAGAGGGCTTGAAAGGGGCATGTGAGAAGATGCTGCACCAGGGCCCTTCAAAACCACTTCCATGTGAGAAGGTATGGCCTTACGGTGGTGCTCCTACTCCACTGCCTTTGCTTCCTTCTTCTCATCTCCCTTAATGCTGTGCAGAGAAATCTCACCTCCTCCCACTGTCTCACTGGTGTCATCGCGTGCACTTGGCATTAGGCTCTCGGCATCCAAATGTAACTACAAGGCAGCAGGGGATTTGCTGCTTCAGATGTTTTCTTCCGTTTCAGATCCTGAGAAGGGAAGACTGAGTGGTGCAGGTGTCGGCCCCATCTCCCTCACACTGAGAAGGTAGATTTGGGATTTTCCTTAACGAAAATCCGAGTCCTCTGTGCTAAGATGTTTTTAAAATCTTTCTCATTTCTATAGTCTTAAAAGTTAATTATTTTGTTGAAGGAGAGAAAAAGAAAGAGCTAGATGATCTTTTGAGGTCCTTTCCTATCCTGGATGATTCTATGACTGTTTACACCTACCAATGAGTTTTTCTCAATGTCTAACCTAAGCATGATTTCCTCTATGACTAGCTAAAGTTCGGCAATCTTGCTGCAGTTACCAAACTGCTCAGTTACTTGGGAGAAGGATGGCTGGTGAATGGCTGGAAGAAAAACGAGGGATTAGGACTTGAAGGTTCAATACCCAGCTCTGACTCAGCTGCTAATGCAGTGGAAGTTTCTTAACCTCTTTATGCCTTCAGTTACCACAGCAGTACACAGTAGTACTTAGTTATCTCCTGGGCATTTAGATTTATGAATATGAGGCTTGAAAAGTACATTGCCATCAAAGAATGAGGGATATTACTATCTACAGATGCCAAGAAGCATTTGTAGCCTCAGCACTCCTGGTGAAAGCTGAACATAGAAGATGCTTAGAAATAATAATGATAACAAAAAAAAGAGGAAGATGTTAGACTTTTCCAAACCTGAAAAAGACACTGTGCAGTTGTTTTTGAAGGCTTAAGCCAAAGCTTTTAGAACAGTTTAACCATTGTTAGTCTAAGAACTCTCATCTTTGTACACTATTTTCTGCTGCCGGAGAAAAGAAACCATATGCTAGTCATTATTTGTTATATGGATTTTACAATGGAGTCACTGTATGCAAAAAGCAGTACTAGGTGAAATGTCATGCAAATCCAGCGGGAGCCCCCAGAACAAGAGATGGGGAGCGACCTTTTCCTTATGATGAGCTGGACCCACAGCAAACTGAGCTAAAGAATTACATATTAATTCTTCAAGTGGAAAACCATTTCTTTAAAGCCTGGAATCTTAGGTTCTAATTTTAGAAATCTTAGGTTTAACTGATTGACTGCAGTCAGTACAATACTGCGGTTTTCAGTATTGCAAGTATTCTAAGTCCAATCCTCTTTTAATACCCCGTTGCTAGGAAGGCCTGCATTTGATTTCTTTTTCAGGCAGTTCAGATAGCAGTGAACAAAGTCAAACAGGAACCAAAGGCTTACAAAGTAGAACTTATGTGAGAAACGTTTTCCCAGTTGAACTTGTGCTCTCTGTCCTTTTTTGACCCACAGGAGTGGAGAACAGGCCTAGCTGGAGCTGTGATGGACAAGTGAAGTAGCAACGAAAGGCGGCTTTGATTACTGCTAACCGAACACTGCTGACATTCCAGTTTAACTGTCTGTAGAGCAGCAGCTGGTGACTGTGATTTGAACAATTTCTCTGCCAAAGTGAAGAGCAGGATTTGCTCACAGGCCTGCAGGAAGGTTAGGGGTGTAGGAAGAAACTCACTGCTATAATGACCCTACAGCTGTGGGCTGCCAAATATGTTTGGGAAGAGAGGACTGGAAGTTCTGTTGGACAAATGACCCAAGTTTAGTGGCAATGGTGAAGTGCCATGGCATAGTCTGTCTGTTTTCCCACCCTTCCTGATTATTCTGCTTTCTTGGAAGACTGTCAAAGTCAATACTTCCCATAGTTTATCTTGAGTGCCCAGGGAAGATTTTACGCACCAACAGTCTTTCAGAAATGCCATAGACTGGGATGGGAAAGTGTCTAATGAAGTGGTAGGAGATACAGAGTATGTGAGAACTGTCAGTGTACCCTCAGAAGGGACTGTAGCAGCTAGGTTTTTATTTTCAAGCACCCTCATGTGGCTGAGGCTGAGCCCCTTCTGCTGACCTTGACCTCCATAGTTCCCACAGGGTTCTCCTTAAGGAAGGTTCTTCTGTTCAGGATCAGACAGACAGCTCAGGCAGCTTGGCAGGCAGGTTCCATGTTGCATGGGCTAAATAAGTGCGGTGGAGCTTCTGCTGACATTAATAATTCAATTCAGACTTGAAATTCAGAGCTAAGGGAAGCTTTTGACACAGATCTCCTTGTAGGTAGCCGCTAGAGACATGAAAATAAAAACACACACATAGAAAAGGCAGATACTGCTTGTTGCTTTAGGCTTGTTTTAATTTGTTGCTCGGTAGGGAATGTATGGGCCCTTCATTTTCCTGCTGTAACTAAAATTATTAGCTCTTTAGCTTTATTGTGTTGGTTTGGGTTTTTTTTGTGGTGGCTCTGGGGCTAAGAAACTCAAAATAATGAATGTTCCATCTGCCAGCAAGTTTAGCTACTATTATTGGTTTAAAACCAGGAGTTCATGTGACAGAAGTACCAGTCTTCCTAAAAAAGAAGGGTTGGAGAAGTCGAGCGCTTTAACAAAAGGAAATAAGGCACAGAAGCAGAGAACTCTATGACCAAGGGATGACACTGGAGATTTCAAACAAATAAGTGTTTGCTTTCTTCATTTACCATGATGTAAGGAATTTATCCCCATTAGGCAGCTTGTGAAGGGATTTGTTCCCATCACCCAAACTGGAGCAGGTATGTTGATCATATAACATGTTGCTCATTATGCAACAGAAGATGTGTTTCCCATTTTCCTATGCTGGGACAAGTTACCTGGGGGCCCACCCTATACTAAAAAAAAAGGAATACTATGAGGGGGGGCATCTTTTTCCCAAATTGTGGGATAGAAATAATGTGCTGAAGATTGCGTTTGGGAATAAAAGGTTTCCCAGGTGTCAACATGTACATTTCAACTTTCAGGCTCCATCATTTATAGAGGTAACTGTCTCTGTGGTGCATTCAGTAATGATCAAGCAGGCACTCAGCAGCTCTGGGTTTTGGTCCTCTGGAAATGCCAGACGTGGCTATGGTGTACACAAAGAACTCTACCCACACTGGAAGGCTGGTGTGTCACGTTTGGTTTTTTTGTGCCACTGAGTCAAACCATGTAGAGTAGTGGGGGTTTCACTTGCTGCATGGGGAGAACTGCTCTGCAGCAGGGGTACCAGCAAACCTGCTGTCCCTCTTGGCCATATTACAAGTTTCTCCTGTGCTGGTTATTGTCAGCAACAACTCATATGGTGTTGCTCAATCAACATCCTGCAGTGCTTCTCTTTCCATTTTGTGGAGTGTAAATCTTTGTCTTTATTTCTTTGTATTACTGAAGCAGGAGTGCTTTGTCTGTTACGTTTGCAAAACAACCCTAGCTCAGTTGCAGAATACTTAGGATGTCTCCTACAGAACAGGAGTGGCCAATCAGGCTTTCTGCCCAACTGTGTTGTCATTTGGACTAGGAAGCCAAGAGTTGCTTGGTTGTCATGCAGAGTATTTCCCTCCCTTCTGTCCTCTCCAGATATGGGTTGTGTGTAGTGGCACTAATGCGATTGCCTGACCCAGAGTGGCCTTAGCTTGTTAGTACATGGGGTCACCCAGGAGAACAGTTTTGGTGGAAAGTAGGGACTTGCTGGGCTGCTATTCAGATCACTGGACAGTCGTTTGGGATCACTTGTTGGTTTTCCCATCAGTTATATAAAAATATCTGAACCTGCAAAACATCTTTGCAGTGGGAGAAGGTGATCTGATTTTGATGCAATTCTGTTCTACCAATGCATGATGCAACCCTGTTCCCCTGACTGAACTGCAGCAGCAGCACAGAATCCTTTCACTTGGTGACAGACTCTTCACACAGTGGGGTCTGACCCTCAGTAAAGAAAAAGTGCTGTTGACTCTATCCAAGGTTGAGTGAGGAATTCCTTTCCAGAACTACTTTGGCTTGAGACTGTGTCTACTATTTTGGGGTCTCATTAAGTCTCTGAGCTCCAGTCTCTGTGATTCTATGAGCTGGGTCTCCTCACTCTATCAATCCCAGCTCACACAAATACCCTTTTCTCTTTATCTTATCATGCATCCCAGAACATACCCGGTCCTGCATAGATCATGAGGCACATGAGCCAAAATAAACCCAACCCAAGGAATGTGAAAGGAGTAGAAACTACATTCACATTTGTATCTGGTTATTTGTTTATGCTGGCACCTCATCATACAGAGTTTTTTAGCTCCACTGCTTTTGGTAGTGCTGAGAATCCATTAAATAAAATGAATACATTTTCTGTGGGGGTTAGAAAAAACTCTCTGCTGAGTGTGAATAATTAGAAGTAGTTCATTGTATCACCATTGTCAGGTCCTGGCCCTATCAATATGAGTCAGTTGTAGAGAACTAAACCTAGGTTGAAGCCAGTACCTTGTTGGACTATATTCTTGTTGGAGCCAACATGCAGTGATAAATTGTTCATAAACCTCATCATAGAAGTCGGTGTGTTATGTCTTTGAGTTACATCACTGTCTCTCTAATTGGCTTTGATATTGCTGTGCTTATTTTAGGACACCTCTGATGAGTGAACAATTTTCATTCTTCCACTTCACTAAAAATGTGCTCTCTGTAGTTCCTTTTGCATTCTATTCAGATTTTATTCCACTACTGTGGAGGACACTAAACGAGTTTCAGTGCATTAATTTCTGCCTGTCTGATTTCTTCCCCATTTCTGTGGACATGAAGCAAATCATTAGTCAGAACTAAACTGAATAAATTCAACATCTATATTAAATTTTTTTGTGAAAATGTCAAGATTCTTAAAACTTCTTTGCCTTCAGCTCATTTCAGTGGGTTCAGCTCTCATGAAAAGTGACGTTTGGCTTTGTACCAGCTCCAGATGTAGTTCAGGTATCAGCATCTGATTGTGGTCAGCTCCAGACCATGCCCAGGCATCTGAGTATGCAATTCCTTTGTAGTTCCTGTGCTCCCAGGTACCCAGTATCCCAGGAAAGGCAGTAAGTGTTCCCCGACTCTCACATAACAAATAAGTCCAGGTTGCTTTTGTACTATTAAGCAGGCAACTGAGATGGAGTCAAACCTCTCCAGGCAAAGACATTGTAGTTGAGGTTATTTGAAGCAAAGACCTCACTCAGACTGTTGGCTGTTACAAGGAAGGTGGCAATGACTGCGTCTTTCACTAAGCATAATATTCTGAGGTTTTGGACATCCAGACATAATAGTATTGTCATACAGGTATTGTCTTTTCTTGTAGACACCTTATGAACACTCTGAGCACCTCAGAGGATATTGTGGCGATCCAAGGGTTAAGCAGAGCTGAAGAGCAGGCAGACGGCATCAGTACTGGGACTCCAGCAGAATTTAGGTTGCCTAGCTGCCACCTGCAGGATCGGATCAAGGACACTAAAGAAGTGTGCTCTCATCTGTCTTGGTGTGCTTCAGGAGCAAATGTTCTCTGTTGGATCATGGAAAGAGATTGTCTGGAAGTCTCCCTCTATTTCTGAATGTTTGGCATTTCAAATAGCTAAAATACTCAGCAATTAATGTACCAAGTCCTAAGAAACATAAAGTAATATTGAAACTACTGCAGCCAAGACAGCAGCTGCATCCAACAACTCCTTAAAACATTGCGACAAGGTAAGAAACTTCCCTTTGTGTCTGGCTGGAAATGGAGATACTGTGGACAGAACTTGTGTTGCTGAGCTTTACTGACAAGCTGAGAGCAGGGAGGCAGCAAACCCATGAGCTCCTTAGTTTATTAATTATCTCTTCAGCCCTATCATTTTCATCCCCGTTTGCCATGATTCCTGAAGAGCATCACATCTGAATTTTGACGAATTTTTAGTCTGTAGCACCCACTGTCTTCTCTTCCTTCTGTTTCAGTGCAGTGCTTTGCATTGACTTTATGTCTTTTAAGGCAACTTGAACTACTAAATACTGTAAGCAGTCATATTCTCCTGAGCACGAGACTTATTTGGATCAGATGTTTTTGTGAAAGGATAGGAACAAACTTTGGCAGTTTCTCCCAACCTTTACTGTACTTGCTCTGAGGATGTTACAGCCCATGAAAGGGCTTTCATGGGTGCAAAGTGAATTGTCCAAAAGGACCAGGTATGGTATGTAACCCTTTTAAAAGTTTGTTACTTTCATACTGCTATCCTGGCTCTCAAATACCTTTTGTAAATGGAGTCTGTGCTGATGTGTGCCCTAGGAAAGCTCTCAGGAAAATAAATAGATGGTTTTCTGTGATTTCTGCCCTGTAAATACAGTTATCCTGCATTTTCCTTCTGAAAATGATACAGAGTTCAATAGTTCAAATGAATCACAGTGACACTCTCAAATTATTTCTTCCAGCAATGTAAGATGAGCTTGACACAAAATATTAATTACTGAAATCTATCTTTATGACAACACACAATCAACACAGAAATCTGATTCTGGCAAGTGAAAAGGGAAACCACCATTTCCTGAACTGCTCTTCCTGCAAGTTACCTCCTTTCTGGGGTGGTGTCACTTTCAGCCTGTGTTTCACACAGAGCGCAGGGATTTCTGGCCCACAATTCTTGGTTATATGGAGAGTTTAGTAAGGAGGTATTTTATCCCGCTATCCTTTCTGGGGAGCAGTATCTCAGTGAGGATAGAAGGACGCTCGGGTCACACAGAAGCATAGTGAGAACCACAGACCATTGCAAGGAGGGTCACGGATTGCAGTCTTCTCACTGCATTGTAAGGGACACAGTGGTCCTGAGTCAACCAGTTTTTTCACAAATCTAATATATAGCTTCTTCACATGCTGCTTGGACATCTGTGATGTGCAATTAGAGACTGTGCTGATGTGCAAGGTGATGAATTTTGTGTAGGTCACCTCTTGAGGTACACAAGGCAGAAAAAGGGAACCTGGTTTCATTACACTCAGGATCCTAACTCTGCCTGAGCACTTCAGTTAGCTATTTATTTGAGGTCTCATTTTTGCACTCCCATGTTACTGGAGGGACAGCCAAGAACCCCTTAGCTTCACTCCTGGTGACACTCATGTTACAGCTGTGAGCCATTAGCTTGCAGCATGCTGGAGGTCTGTGCTACACCATCGCAGGGTGATTAATGTAGCTCTTGGGCATGGCCACTTCTGAAATTCTAACGGAGTTTTGCTTGGAGACAGGGAATCACTCAGAGCAACACTGGGTTGTGTTTGATCAATGTCAGGGAGAACTCTGGATGGCATTCCCTGCTCTCTGTCTCCACTAATTGACTATGTGTGTTGACACAAAGTTTTGGCAAGGATCTGAGAAATTGTAAGGTAAACGTCTGCAACAGTTTCCCTATAACCTGAACTCTAATGAACTGGCTGGCCAGCCTGCCTGCCTTCCTGATGCCTCTAGCTGGAAAGCCAAAGTACTTCTAGTAAATAAATTGCTTTCTACCACCACCTTCTAGTCTGCCTCCATCTAAAGATGAGCATGGATGTGAACCCACACCATTGTTTTTCATTTTAATTTGTGATTTTATCCAAAGCAACAGTCTTCTCAAAGCTGGTGTTCAACAGAACATTAACTATTGCTTGTGCAGCCTCTCGGGTTTGCAGCTTGCTGGGAGAACTGCTTGTTGCTGTTTTGCATTCAGGGCTAGCTGTGTGCTGCTCAAGCTCATTCTGCTTTCTCCCAGATTCATATTTAAGTGGGGTCATCTCTCAGGAGGAAGGCTAAGTTAACTTGCTGAAAAAGCAAAGAGCTTTCTTTTCACAGAATGAAATTGCAAGTCTCTTTCAATCTCACTTACGTGGCTGTTACATGGATGTGGACACCTGATTTATGGTTCTGCCTGATTCATGACTCTGCAAGATCACATTTAGCCCCAAGAGTTTCTTGAGTTAATGCACAGCTGAAGAAAAGAAAGTGGGAAAGAAAACAGGTGCAGTGGTTGCTAATGAGAGGAGTAATTATGAGTAACTAGTGATTCAATACCTACATGACTGAGCTAAAATAGCTATGTTTGGGTTTACGTCCAGGTGCAGCAAAGGGTGGAGGGCTATACCTGTCTTTGGCTGTGAAAGTGAGATATGTCACACCTCAACCTAAGCTTGTGCAGATTTACCTTACTAATCTGAGGTCTGGAAAGCTAGTTTCTTGCTTTGTGCCCTGATTTTCACATAGGGTCATGAAAAACCTGTCAGGCAAGTGCCAATTCACTTCCTTGCAGGCTGCTAATCTGATGGGAAAAAATAAAACCCTGGCATGCTCTGGTTCTAAAAATGTTGGCTTCAACAAGTCACAGCCTGGGTGAGTGTTGCTTTTCATTGTTTATTAAGATTACGCTGAGTTGGCACTAAAACTATGAAGTCAAGAGTCCCAAATTAAGCAAACGAATACACTTCACATCTACTTTAAAACTATTCCAGCAAATATGCTTTCCTATGAGAACATATGATTCCATCACTTCTGCTTCTCCAGAATGTTTTGTTTCAATCGGATGCCATCATTATCTCTGTTGTCTTTCTTACACTTTTGATTTATGTCATAAGTTTTCACCATTATCGTATCTGGGCGCATTACAGCCCAACTCTGTGTCTGAAAAAAGAGAAAGTGGCTTTACCAATGATTTTAATAATTTCTTAAGGCTTTTATTCTGATTTAAAATGAAGTAGCAAAATTGCCTGTGCTTAGAAATTCTTGTCAGCTCTCATTTTAAAGCACTGGGCCAGGGGACACGATTGAAATTGCTAGATAATAACTTGCATTCACTGCCTACTCTAACAGAAGATGGATTGCATGTGCTTCCTTCTCTCACCTTTTCTAGTAGACCATCATGCTTGATGGACAGCCAAGCAAGGGCTGACATACGCTTCAGACAGACTTCAACAGTTTGGGGGTTTATTCTCTTTCCTGTCCAGTGGGATTTAAGTTGCAATGTTTAGCACAGATCTGCACACTCCATTTGGTACAACTTCAAAAGCACAATAATTACAGGAATAAATCACTAATATCTGCTTGGTGTTTGCAGAAACAAAGATTATAAAGCTCTGGAGAACTGCAAGCACTGGCAGCTAAAGAAGATGCTGCTGGAAAGTAGTTTGTCTCTGAAGTTACCTCCCTAAGGAAGAAAGTTAATTATGGTAATAATATTCTTATTCTTTTGTTTCTTTGTAGAGCAGAACTTTGGAAATGGGTCTGAGAGCACGAATAGGCAGACAAATCTAGAAATAACCCCCCAAAACCAAACAACTTCACTATTCAGGGTATCACCTTCCCAGGGAGAGGAGCATGGGTACTTTTCCTATTTCTGGCACATCAGCACCTTGATCTTTAAAAATATTCCAGATTTTTGTTCTTATAGACAGTAAGGGAGGTTAAAATCATAGAATCACAGAATATTTTGGGGTGGAGGGATTTTTAAAGGTCAAATGTCCAAAAAGGTATTAAAACCAAAAAGGTTAACATGTACAACAGGTGTTTGTCTGCTATCCAAAGTAATTTTTATGCTCTCTGTCTCTTGAAGGAATCGCAGCTAGCCCAAATTTACAGACAAGTTGACTACGTGACAAATTTATCTTAGAATTTTTGGTGTGAGATGCTGAGACCTGCAAGCTTGACCCTCTTTTTTCCTCTCTTCCCCTTTTCCCACACATAACGTGGTAATACTCAATACGGCAGCAACAGCTACTTCTGGATGCTCTGTCCTAATTGTGGCTCCATACAGTGCATGACGAAAGAGCTTTGCAGAAAACTTTCTGGTGGTGCCTACAGACACCCAACCTTTGTGAAATGTCTATCTTGAGATGCACTAAAACAGGAACTCAGACACTGAGAGAATGTAAATTTGCTATTGACCACCACTTCAATATCCTTGAGGGGTTTTGGAAAGGTTTCCACATCTCCCCCACATTTCTTGAAGGAGTTCTCAGAAGAATCCACCACGTCTCCTTCCACACTGGAGTAGGATGGAGGGGCAAGGCAGGTGATGGCTGATAAGGCACAACAAATCATAATGAGATATCTGGAGGGGTTTTAGACAGTCCTTGGGCTTAGGGATTGAGCTTCTGCATTTTTCAGTTGACTTGTGCAAAATGAGGAGAACAACTGGCCTTTTGGTATTAATTTAGACTATTTACCAAGGAAATGTTGCTTACCTAGGTAAGACTGTATAGTCTCCAAGTAAAACATTTCATAAATGAGAGCAAGCATCTAACATTTATATAACCAGCTGGCTACTTTCTTTGTGTGAAAAACGCCAATGAGTTTGCCAAGGCAAATGAGAACCAGAACCTATTCTTCTCTTCAAAATTTTGGATAATAGAAGTTCCAAATTCTTTGTATTTGGAACCACTCAAGTTTTAAAGAGACATCTGAACTGACACAAAATATTTCATCAATATAGTTAGATACAATTAGTTAATTTTCCCTTGATTAAAGCAAGAATAAATTTCTTGTGGCATTTTCCAAAACAAAATGAGACAACCTCAAAAAGCCATTTACTTTTTTCCTGTCTAATAATAGTCCTGGGTTAACATTTATTTAACAGACAGTCAGATCTATTTCCTGGCAAGACCACCTGGCAGGTGAATACCAGGGGATAAATCCAACAGGTACCTGTCTCAGCATAAAGGTTTCTGTCACCAGTAAATAAATGTGTCGTCAGTACCTAGGTGGAAGTTGGGAGAGAAAAGGTGAGACTGTAAGGCTGTGATCATGTGAGTTTATTATAATTCAGGTGATGCTGACGTATAAGAAATATTGTCAGGGAACAATAATTTGCTTTATTTTGGCCTGGATAGATTAGGAAATATGGCATCTTGCTGTAGTTTTCAGTATGAATGGGAGGTGTAAAATTCACAATGTCTCCATGAAATGAAGCTGTAGAAGAGAGAAAACCTAAATCTTAGCCACAAGTTTTAAAGTGACACTGGGTTGCTCTTGGAATCTTATTGTTTGGGAAAGTAGTCTAGAATCTTCTGTGTTTCTCTGATGTCTCTTCAAAACCAGACACTCAAAAAGTGAGGAACGCAGCTTAGTAAGTCTTAGTCTTAGTGATTAATTCTAGACTCCCTCTGGAAGAAAAAGCAGGTACCAATACTTCTCTGGCCATGAGAGGCTGTGTATTTGTAAGTTAATTCGACAGTTGTCAACACTAGTCTACATGAACAGTAGACAGACCTGTATCACTGGGCCTTTTCTAACACTTTTCTACCATCTTGATTTATTTTTTTTTTTGGAGAATTTATTCTGAGAACTTTTGTTTGTTGCCCAGAAGTGGTCTTCATCAAGCTTATTAACCTGGTGTCAAGTGACATCAAGTGGTCACTGGAAGAAATAATTTGTGTCTGCTCTGCAGACCCCCAAAGCAAGAGAGACACAGAACCATAGTAAAAGCTCAGTATTCATCTATGCTACTGTATTAAAAGTGAATAATCAAAAATACATCCTCTCTGTGCATGTACTTCATGCAGTATAAGAAACACACTGTTTCCACTATTCCACTGAGACAAATGTTTTGGAAATAAATACTTGAAATTACCCACCATGTCTCCACTTCCTCAGTCAGCTATAGTTGTTGGTTATCAGCTAATACATTCCTAAACATATTGAAACCTAGCTTGTTTCAAGGCACACTTTAACCTTACCGTGGTCCCAATCATTAATGATCATTTCACAAACGTTTAAGAACTTTGGTAAGGTGCAGATGAATCATGTTGTAGGAGAACAATTGAAACATCAGGCTTGGTAGATGAGAATCTCTGAGCAAACTGCTGTAGTAGACCTGCATGGGTATGGGACTAGATGTTCTCCAGGGATCCCTTCCAGCCTCATCCGTTCTGAGCCTGTGATTCTGTTTGGTTGTGACAGTTCTGAAATATTTCTTTGACAACACGTGTGTGTGTTGTTTTGATGTTTTTTTTCTCAAAGCATCCCTATCACAATCTGCCAGAATATAATTTCCTAGTGCAAAAATGGTCTTGCACAAAACTTTCAACTGCTGTAGTTCCCAGGTTTACTGGGTGAAAACATTCCAGACTCTTAATAATCTGCCCACCTCCGGGGGAAAAGACACCGGTACTTGATACTTTGCTGTGTAGACCACTTCTGGATTCCTACCAGGTCTCTTGTATTGCTAACTAGGTGCTGTGCATGTATTTCAGGGAGACTGGAGACAACATAAATTCTATAAATTCAGCTCACCTTTGCAGTCTCAAAATCTTGGAGTTCTGATGACAACCGGTTGCCCCAAGGTGGGCAAAGTCCTTCCCACTGTAAGATGAGATTCATGACGACTTGAAGAACATGAGCATACATTTAACTATGGGACCCGATGAATTCTATCCCAGAGTCCTGAGGCAATTGGCTGATGTGGTTGTCAAACCACTGTCTGTGATACTTTACAAGTCCTGGCCTTTCAGTATTTGAAGAGGTTTATAGGAAGGATGGGAACAGTCTGTTTGTCAGGGCCTGTTGCAACAGGACAAGGGGTGATGATTTTAAATTGAAAAGGGAGATTTAGACTAGATATGAAGAAGACGTATTTTACAGTAAGAGTGGGGAGACACTGGAACAAGCTGCCCAGAGAAGAGGTTAAGACCCTATCCCTGGAAACAGTCAAAGTCAGTTTGGATAGAACTTTGGGCAACCTGATGTAGTTGAGCTATTCCTGCTGAGGATTGGAATAGACGATCTTTCAAAGTCTCTTCCAACCCAAAGCATTTGTGATTCTATGAATTGCAGCAATTTAAAAATCTTTATTTTTGCTTTTAACAAGTATTTTAGATTTAATAAACTTAGTGACTAGCTGAATGACAGCTCATCCATGTCTCTGTCTTCCCTTGTGATGCTTTGGTGGGTTTAAAGCTGTTAAAAGTTGTATTAATAAATATGTAATAGCACAGAATTGGACAGCATACTAAATAGGCTGCTAAGTTTTGAAGCAAGATTGCTTCTAGCACCTGTTGTATTCCTCATCTCTTCAGAAGTGATTTGTTTTAACCCAGCATTTCAATTGAGGTATGTTGAAATCGTTTGAGGTAACTATTAAATATGACACATCTTTCTATCTTTAGAGGCTTACAAAGAACCCAAACAGAGCTGGCTTGTCTAGGAAGTAGGAATATTGACACATTCAGGTAGCATTTTTCTCAATAATGTCAGTTTCTGACAGTCTTTATATGTTTGGTAATTTAAGGAAGGGACTCTCCTTTTCTGGAAACATTTTAAACCCACCTGGACCTGATGGGGGTGTCCTTCTGTGGCAGGGGGATTGGACTAGATGATCTTTCGAGGTCCCTTCCGATCCCTGATGATTTTATATTTGAGAGATCATGGCAGTCTGGTGAAGTTCCTGCTAAATGGAAAAGGGAAAACATCACCCCCATCTTTAAAAAGGGAAAAAAGGAAGACTGTGGAAACTGTAGGCCAGCCAGCCTCACCTCTGTGCCTGGCAAGATCAAAGACCAGATCCTCCTAATGGACCTGCTGGGGCATCTGGAAAATGAAGAGGTGATTGGTAACCAACAGGGCTTCATCAGAGGCCAGTCCTGCCTAATTAATTGGATGGCCTTTT
>VZRI01001178.1:218378-276114 GCA_013397515.1 Upupa epops
GTGACCAGCAGGTTGAGGGAGGGGATCCTCCCCTTCCATTTTGCTCTCATGAGACCCTATCTGGAGTACTGCCTCCAGTTCTGGAGCCCCCAGTGCAGGAAAGACATTGAACTGTTGGAACATGTCCAGAGGAGGGCCATGAGGATATGTGGAAGGCTAAAGCACCTCTGCTACAGGAACAGGCTGAGATATTTGGGGCTGTTCAGCTTGGAGAAGAGTTGACTCTGGGGAGATCTTATAGCAGCCTTCCTGTAGCCCCCTGTAGCTACTGGAAAGCTGGGGAGGGGCTGTTTTCAAGGGCTTGGGGTGGTAGGACCAGGGGGAATGGTTTCAAGCTGAAAGAGGAGAGGTTTAGACTGGAAGTCAGGAAATTCTTCGTGATGAGGGGATGCTGAGACACTGGAACAGCTTGCCCAGGGAGGTTGTGACTGCCCCCTTCCTGGAAGTGTTCAAAGCCAGATTGGATGGGGCCTTGAGCAACCCAGTCTAGTGGGGAGTGTCCCTGCTCATAGCAGGGACTAGATGATCTTCAAGGTCTCTTTCAACCTGGACCATTCTATGGATCTGTGAAAATAGCAGTGGGGTTTAGTGCTCTGTGGCAATGGGATGGCTCCAGACCTATCTGAGAAATGTATTTCTGTCTTACCAGATAAGGTAAGATGGGGTATTGCTCCCATGCTTTGTGAGAGGGACCTGAAAGGACTAGACAAATCTAATCCTCATATAAGTATACTAGTATAAACTCTGTTCCCATTGCATCAAACACCATTTGAGACAACAGTGAATGATGGCATTGTACAGTGATCATCAGGAGACCATCACCACTTTCTTTGTGTTCTAGGCAAAAAAAGGCCAGAAAAATGGGGTTATTTAATTATTAAAAAAATGACCAGAGAAGACAGTCCTCACATTTTAAGGGCCTTGTACAATATGATTTTAGATGTAGTTCTGAACAGAGCAGACATTTCCAGAGAGCCATAGCTTGTTCTGGATGCTGTCTCTCGGCACATCAGGGACAAGAGGGTCATGAGGGACAGTCAGTATGCCTTCACCAAGGGTAAGTCATGCTTGACCAACCTGATAGCCTTTTATGAGGGCATAATTGGGTGGAGAGATGATGGCAGAGCAGTGGATGTGGTCTATCTTGACTTCAGTAAGGCATTCGACACAGGCTGACATAGCATCCTCGCAGCCAAACTGAGACAGTGTGGGCTGGATGATTGGGTAGTGAGGTGGATTGTGAACTAGCTGCAGGATAGAAGCCAGAGAGTAGTTGTTAATGGAACAGAGTCTAGTTGGAGGCCTGTATCTAGTGGAGTCCCCCAAGGATCAGTACTGGGAACAGTCCTCTTCAGTCTATTAATTAATGACTTAGTTGAGGGATTAGAGTGCACTGTCAGCAAGTTTGCTAATGGAACAAAGCTGGGTGGTGTCGTGGACACCCCAGCAGACTGTGCTGCCATTCAACGAGACCTGGACAGGCTAGAGAGGTGGGCAGAGAATTTTAATGAGGTACAACAAGGGTCANCTACTCTGCACTGGTGAGACCACATCTGGAGTATTGTGTCCAGGTCTGGGCCAGTCAGTTCAAGAAGGACACAGAGCTGCTGGAGGGTGTCACCTCTGTTATGAGGAAAGGCTGAGGGAGCTGGGTCTCTTCAGCTTGGAGAAGAGGAGGCTGAGGGGGGACCTCATTCATGTCTATAAATCTGTGAGGGGTGGGTGTCAGGAGGATGGAGCCAGGCTCTTCTCAAGGCAATCTGGTGATAGGACAAGGGGCAATGGGTGCAAGCTGGAAGAGAGGAGGTTCCATATAAATATCAGAAGGAACTTCTTCTCAGTGAGGGTATCAGAGCATTGGAACAGGCTGCCCAGGGTGGTTGTGGAGTCTCCTTCTCTGGAGATGTTCAAGACCTGCCTGGATGTGTTCCTGTGTGACGTGGTCTAGGCAGGGGCTAGTCTTGTCTGTGACAGGGGGATTGGACTAGATGATCTTTCGAGGTCCCTTCCAATCCTTAAGGAGTCTATGATTCCACCTGATTTATAGACGCTTACTCAAACTTTGCTAGTAATGAGCAGTCAAGACCTGGGAGGAGTTGTGCAAATGAGGAAACATCATGAGACAGCTGGAAGAGAAGAGGTTGATAGCACAGGGCTGGTGTTGAGAAGAACTTTTCTGACTTGTAACTCTGGACCTGTGTCACTTTTTAATTTGTCTTCTGCTCTGATCACCCTCTCTTAAGAATGAAGCAACTTTAAATGCTACAGGGAAAGTAGCAAGCTCATTTAAGAAAAGGGTCTCATAGCTTACAAAGTCTGACTCTGAAGGAGGTTTGGCTGAGTCCCTCAAAGTCTGTTTTCGGATGTCAGTACTGTTATTGCAATTCATATTCAAACTTCCAGGCTGAAGTTGTTAAAGTACTAACCAACCCCTGAAGCCAACTGTACAAAGGTCCAGCAGGGCTTCCTGTCCCAGTGTACTCACAGTTCCTTGTAAAATTATAATTGCATCAGCCATGGCTCAAACCCTCAAAATGTCACTGCTGTTCTTCCAGTCACCCTCCTGCCTATTTTGAATTAACTTTTCCCATCTTGAATATATTGCAGATGCTTCAATCTCCTTAAAACTCCAGTTTTTACACAACTAGTAGTATAAATTCCAACATGTAAAACTATTTCCATTCCAGATATTTGCTGAGCATTTAGTAGCTACGTCCTGTAAATTAAATGACACGGTGCTTTCTAAACAGCAATGGAAACTTTTCCATCAGTGGAAATGTGTCAGTATTTTAATTAAATGCAAAATAATACTCATTACATCTAACAATGCAAGTAGCAGAGGTTTATGTTTTATCCAAATAAATGAGCAAACAGTACAAATCCCGAGAGCATCAGAATGAAATGGAATTAAGCTGCCTGTGATGGTTTCTCCCCTGAAATATTCATTCCTGGCCACTGTATCACAGGTGCTTCCATTTTTCAATTTATTTCTTAATTACATTTTCCTTTCTGATTTTTTTCTCTGACTCCAAGTGCCATAATTCATCTATCTCTTTTCCTTCCTTTCTTAAAGTTATCTTAGCCTCTGTCAGAAAAGGAAGTGGGGAGCAAGCTGGAGCACTGATTAGAATGGAAAATAGCATCACTCTATTAAGGTCCAGAATAGCGAATGGAAAAGTTTCCTAAAGGTAAAGAATAAAAGAAAAAAATACTAATAGCCATGTGTACAAAATGTCTGCAAAATATCCCTTGGACGAGTTAATTTTGTCCTATATTGCTAAATGTCTCCCATGGGACTGTCACCAAAAAGGGGCCCCACGCTTTGCAGGGTTTCTAGGTTATAACTGTGCTGCTAAATGAAAGGTGGGGAACCAGCTTGTGTGTTGGAGCTTTATTGCCCATACTGTTTAGCTAATAACTCATTCTCCAATTCTCCTGTGGACCTCTCCAACTAGATACTAGAATGGACTGCCCAGGGAGGTGGTGGAGTCCACATCCCTGGAAGTGTTTATGGAAAGACTGGATGTGGCACTTAGTGCCCTGGTCTAGCTGATGTGGTGATGTTAGGTCATAGGCTGGGCTTCGTGACCTCGGAGGTATTTTCCAGCCTCAATAATTCTGTGATTCTGTGGTTTCTAGACTAATTTGGGACAGACAGTGTAAGCTGTAAACAATACAGGAACTAGCTGGTCCTACCAGCACCCTCAGAGTTGTTTCCTGTAGCAGCACAGCCATGTCCTAAGCAAATTTGTGGAGAAACTGCCTGCTTTGTGTTGTATCCCAACGTACTTTAAGAATGAAAGTATCAGTGAGGGATCTCTGTTCATTCAGAGGCTTCTCAGAGACATGGAGTAGCTTCTAGTACAAAAAGAGCCTGAAATCTTTGAAGTAAGTTGGAGAAATTCTCTTGGTTTTGAAGCCCCAGTTTCTGACTGATTGCAAAACAGCTCCAGGAACTGCTGTGGGAACTGCTTCTGGGAAAGTGCCCACAGGATTCTTCTACATCGACAATATCAGCAATTGCCTTCTGCACATTGATTGCTTGACTTGATGTTCTTGCTTGTTGGAGGAAAGCAGATCTTTTGAGTGTCCGTCATAATGTGTTAGTGCCATCTCTGTCCTGTTTGTATCCCATAGGCGCTCTGCTCTATTAAGATGTATTTTTGCTAACAGAACCTGAAAGTCTATTTCAGACTTTAGAGTCTGAAAGTCTAAAGACTTTTGTGTCTTTATCAGCAAAAATGTTTATTTAATATGATATGAAAACTACTAATCCACTAGGACTTGGACATTTCGTTAGCGTGGAAAGAAGATTTAATTGCCTGCTCAAGCTCATAAACTCGTCTCCAACTGGAATTAAGTGGGTATGTAGCTAGAAATCTCAGAGCAGGGTACTACAATGTGCTCAGGTGCTACGTTAATCGCCCTTGCCACAGGGACTGCTTGTAGAACTGTACTAAGCCTGTACTTAAAGATGCAGCTACTAGTCATGTTGCTCTGCAGCCAGCAGATTTGCCTCTGAAGTCATTGAGGGAGCTGGAGCATTGCTTGGGGAAGTGCTAGCTGAGTAAGGACAGATACATAGCTACTGGCCAGCTACGTGGTCCCTATGAGTCTCAGACACCAAGGAAGCAGAAGAAAGGAAAAGGAATTTACTGACAGGTGAGGATTTGGCTGGGCTTTCCACCCAATAGTATCAGTTCCTGCCTTAGAAGGATGAAATAGTGACACTCTGGAGGAAGACTTTTGTCCCTTCCTGCCACTGTTGCTCAGTGATGCCCAACTCATGCTTTGCTCACAGTCCTTTCGGCTGTGTATCACTCTCACCAGTGCTCTGCCTCCCTGTCTTCTCCTTTCCCCTTCTCCTCTCTCTGCATCTGCAGATGCCAAATGGGGATTTTCTTACCCCTTTTGCCAGCCTTAGGACCTGTTCTTCTCTGGTGGTTGTTCATAAAAAAACTGTGGAGAGCATAGATTTGAGCTTTGGGTTGGGGGCAAGGCTTCAAAGTGCTTGTGGAGGGGACAAGGAAACTTAGGGCTGGCTCTAACCCTGGCATGAAATGTTGACTCTACTGTTTTCTCCTGGGAAGAGCAGGTCCCCGATGCATCTTCTAACAATATTACTCAGATGATGAAGCTGAGTTTATGAGATGTCAGGGGAAGGCTGATGAACAGTGGCACAATCCCCATCAAAATTGAAATATTGGTACTGTATTCAATCTCAAGGCTGGAATAAGGTTATTTAGAGAATTAGACATTTGCATTTGACTTGAAAACAAGTCCCCTGCATTGTCAATGCCATTGCATTCCCAGTGGCAGGGGATTGCCTCTCATAAAGAGCAATTCTGCGTGATTTTACCTCTTAAAACCTGCCTCCTCACTTACCAGCAGAATATAAAGTGAGGGTCTTCTGTCATCCCCCAACCTCTCAGCTGCTTGCTTTTTAAGTTGTAACTTTAACTTATCTCATGGGCAATCTGATAGCAGAAATATGACAACAAAGTAGAACTCAGTAATCTAATATGGCAAAAAAAAAGGGTCCTGCTCCACCAGCACAGGATCCATTAGCAGAAAGACAAACTCCTCAGTGTATTCATCTGACCACTTCAGCTGTTACACAACAGCTATTTACACACCCAGGGTTATGTCTCACAGCTGGCACAGTCTGGCTTAGATAAATATAAAACTTGCTGTAAGGGAATAGCTCGTAATTGGGTTATGCACAGTGTTTTAATTAGATTTACGTAAATGCATACAATGCATTGCAGAAATCAATAGCTAGAAGAGCTCGTTTGGTTTTATTATTTAATTCAGCAACATCAAGCCAGCTGAATTTAATAGCATGCTTAGACTTACCCCAGTCCTCTGAAAATGGCATCTTAACGTGACTGATGGCACGCTGGAAATGCACTGTGCTGCGCGATGGGCTCTGCTGAATGGGCCCATCACACGGTGCCTTTGTTTATCAGCCTGGTCACTTGCAGTTTGGGTACTTGCAGAAGGCATCTGTCCAGTACAAAGGACTAAGGGAGATGATGTGTTACTTAGAGGAACTTAAGGCTTAAACAAAAGCTGTGCCATCCAAAAGAGTACAAGTGAATAGTAATTAATTGCTCTGAGTAGTCTGGTAGGAGCTCATCAGTTTCTGGAGTTGAAGCATTTACTATATGTGCAAATAGAGGCAATGGTAGGGAGTGAAGCAAGGGGTTTTGTTATGACTAGAAGTGAAAGCCAATGAGTTACATATATCATGTTTGAGAGGCAGGGTGTGCTGATTTTCTGTAGAGATCATAAGATAAAAAAACTGTTTCATTGCTTATTTCAAATGAGAAATCTAAATCGTTAAAAATAATTGGTTTATTATCTACTGATAAATACTTTCTTGTTTATCTCCATGAGTGGAAAGGAAATTGGCTGAAAGAAAACAATATTATGTGCTGTTTCTTAAAGGGGGAAAGCTGAAGTGTGAAGTACATTTAAAATACTTTGAGGATCCTGAATAACCCTGTAGCACATTTTTTAGAGGAAAAAGTAGCTGAATTTCTGTTTATTTTGTTTCCAACCTCAACATGGACTGCAGTAGGACTAGCTACTACTTTTCCATAGTTGAGGAAGTCTTTCTGCCCTTAGGAAAAATTCCAGGTAAAATAAGGGTGAGGATTTTAGAGCAGCTTGGTATTGGGCTCACAGTCTATGGAAAGCACTTCAAAACTCTTGCTTTAAAAGATCTCATGTTACAGAGAAAACTACTATTTTCCGGGAACATCATCAAGTGCACTCAGTAGTCAACTGCCACGTTTAAAGAGCTTGTGCAGGCACTATTTTTGCTGACACTTTACGTCAGTCTTTAATTGATTGATTGGCACCTGTTTCAGTACCTTAGTGGACAGCTTTTGACTCTCCTTGCTGGACCAAGTGTAGTTTCCAGCCTTTTTGTGGCTGCTCTGGAAAGCTATTAGGTTATTAGATTTTTGGGTGTCTGAAGATGCTAAGAGAGTTCTAATAGAAGTTTCCAAAAGGTTGTTTCTTCTCAGAAAACTCAACTAGATCCTTCTACTCTTCAGTCTATGAGCCCAGGCAGTTAAATTATATCCCTCCAAGCTGCTTACCTGGTCTTTTTTCTTCTGTACCATTTGGTCCTGTCTTATCCCCTTCTCCCAAATTCAGACTTGTCTCTTTATTCATTCTCCTCCACTCTGTTCTTTTGATTGATCCTCCTCCCACACCCCTGTCACCCCCTTTCTTTGCTTCAGTCCCTGATCAATCAGTGCTTCATGTTGTGGGTGTTTTTATGCCCTTCATCTTGGCTACATGTCATCCTAGCTGTCCTCACACAGCCTTTCTCTTTACCCAGTCAAGTGCTACTCAGCAGTAATTGAAGAAAGTGCTATGGCGTGTAGCATCCCACAGGACCATGACCTCTGCTCTACACCACTTGCATGTAGGAGGGATCACACATCTCAGAGATGTGCAATCTTCTGAGACTAAAGCTGCCAGCTTCAAAATTACCAATGGTCAACATCAGGCAAATGTACTAAATTTAGGCTTATAATGTGGTGGATTTTCACAGCATCAGAGAAAGGTTAGGGTTGTGGAAAGGCTGTGACTCCAAAGATCACACTTACACTCGATTCTTGTATGATCATGCTTCCTAATGAAACTAACCAAAGCCAAACGAAACAGAAAGGTCTGCCGGTGTTATTTTAACATGGTGAAGGAAAATATGCTTCCTACTCTTTCTTAACCTGCCTTATATGAATTCTCAGAGTAGAAAATCTTAGTGATGCTATGCAAAGCCATAAGCAACTGAGAGGAGGTTATTTTAAAGGACTTACCAGACACTGCATGCACACACACACCCTGGAATAGATCAGGGGGCATCCTGCTTTCAGTGAGTGATCTTTCTCTTCATTAAACAACAGTTGTTAGTGTTGATAAATGCATGCCATTGATTTAATTCAAAGAACCAAAGCCATGTGTGTTCTCAAGAATGGTTGATGCTAACACTGATTTGTATCATCGTAGAGGTTACATTTGAATTTGGTGAAAGAATGGAAATTGCCATTGTGGAAAGCTAAACCTTTCAGTCCATCCGGAGCGTAGCTAGAGTGTGAATTGATGGCACATAAACAGGCTAACAAATGGCCATCTGAGGACTACAAAAAACAAGTACCTGATAGAAATAAAATCTTTCGACCAGTTAATTTGTGAGTTTGTGTGTTTGCTCCTTAGTTCAGCTAATTTTTCCTTCTTATACCCTTTTCTAACACTTGTCCTTTGTCTTGTGCCATTCAGAGCAAGAGTGTAGATCAAAGAGATATAGGGTGGTCTGGTGAGACCAGCTGATAGAGTTTTCTATCCTTGGAAAAACAAAGAGAAGGACTAGTGAAAACATTACCTTAGACTTCTGGAGGATAATTTTGGCCGGTTCAGGAGACTGAATGGCAAAATGCCTTGGGAGGCTTCTCTAAAAGATACAGGAGTCCAGGAAAGCTGGATACACTTCAAGAAGGAAGTCTTAAATGCACAGGAGCAGGCTATCCCCATGAGATGAAAGATGAGCAGGTAGGGAAGGAGACCAGCTTGGCTAAGTAGGGATCTTTGGCTACACCTCAAGACCTCAAAGAGTCTATGACCTCTGGAAGAGGGGCAGGCCTCTCATGAAGACTTCAAGGGTGTAGTCAGACACTGCAGAAAGAAAATCAGGAGGGCCAAAGAAGAGCTAGAGCTCAACTTAGCTACAGCTGTTAAAGATAATAAAAAAGTTTCTATAAAAACATTAATAACAAAAGGAGGAACAGGGAAAATCTCCATAGTATTTTGGATTCTGAGGGAGACCTAGTAATGGGTGATGCAGAAAAGGCTGAGGTGTTCAGTGCCTACTTTGCCTCAGTCTTTAGCAGTGAGTGGTTGTTGCCTGGACAACAGGCCTTATCAGCTGGGAGACAGATGAAGAGAACAGGATGAGACCATCACAGTTGGAAAGGAAGTGGTCAGCTACCTGCTGCACCACTTAGAAATAAGCAAATCTATGGGGCCGGATGGGCAGCACCCAAAGGTGCTGAGGGAATTGACAGATGTGCTCGCCAAGACACTTTCCATCATTTACTGGAAATCCTGGCCACCTGGGGAGGTCCCAATGGACTGGAAGGTGGCAAATGTAACACCCATCTACAAGAAGGGCAGAAAGGAGGATCCAGGAAACTACAGACTTGTCAGTCTGACATCAGTACCAAGGAAGGTCGTGGAACACATCATCTCAAGTACCACTGCACTTCACAAATAGGACAACCAGTGGATCAGGCCCAGCCAACATGGGTTTATTTAAGGTAGGTCCTGCCTGATGAACCTGATCTCCCTATATGACAGGATGATCCAACTATTGGATGAGGGAAAGGCTGTGGATATTGTTCACCTGGACTTTCAAAAAGCCTTTGACACTATTCCCTATGGAATTCTCCTTGATAAGCTGGCTGCTCATTGCTTGGACGAGCATGCAATCTGCTGGATAAAACACCGGTTGAATGGCTGGGCCCAAAGAGTGGAGGGTAATGGAGTTGAATGCAGCTGGCAGCCTGATACAGATAGTGTGCCTCAGAGCTCGGTGTTGGGACCATCTCTGTTCAACATCTCTATTGATGACCTTCATAAGGACTTAGAGGGTATCATTAGTAAGCTTGCACATGACACCAAGTTAGGTGGGAGCATTCATCTGCCAGAGGGTAGGGACGCTCTTCAGAGAGACTCTGACAGATTAGAGCAATGGGCCAGTGTTAATGGCATGAGCTTCAATAAGGCCAAGTGCCAGGTCCCGCACGTGGGCCACAACAACCCCATGCAAAGCCACAGGATCAGGGAGGTATGGGTGGAGAGCTGTGTGAGAGAGGGACCTGAGGGTTCTAATTGACAGGAAGATGAATACAGTGGGTGCAAACTGGAACGGTCGAGGTTCCATATAAATATCAGAAGGAACTTCTTCTCAGTGAGGGTAATGGAGCATTGGAACAGGCTGCCCAGGGGGGTTGTGGAGTCTCCTTCTCTGGAGACATTCCAGACCCACCTGGATGCGTTCCTGTGCAGTTTGGTCTAGGGGATTGGACTGGATGATCTTCTGAGGTCCATTCAGATCCCTAATGATTCTGTGATTCTGTGAACCAATAAAATTTAAAAAAATCCATTCTGTCTTTGAAAGAGAATAGATTCCTTTGTAGGAATTTGGAAGTATGCCCAGGCAAGACATATATGAAAATAAATATGAACTTGAGGTGGGAACATGCACCTGTTGTTTAAAAAAGGTGGATGTTTTATTTTTCAGAATAAGACATCCCTCATTGAATCTTCTAAGACTCAGTTTATGCAGGGAAATGCTAATGCTGTTGAGTAAAGGAAGATGCTGGGCCAACTCAAATCAAGTTTGGACTGGATCCTATAAAATCTGTCTGGTTAAAATAAGAGTAAGCATATGCATTTTTAGTGCCTGGATTTGAACAGTAGTCTCCAAAATAACTTGGTTCAATATTTGGCAGACAGGGAACAAGGAAGAAAAGCTGAATCTTCAATAAAATTGTCACTGCATTCAGAAGAGTAATGTAGACCACAATATGGTGCTTTGAAATGGCATGAAAGAACTAAAAGGAAGGTGGAGCAAGAGACAGCTAAAAACACAAGTAAAGATGGATAAGAGTCAAGTCTGGCATGGATTTGACAGATTCCCTGAAGGAAAAAAGGAAATCAGTTCCACGTGGCAGCTAGGAGCAGACAACAGGGATAAGGACAGGATTCCACATGGCAGCTAGGAGCAGACAACAGGGATAAGGACAGGAGAGAAGAAAGAATTCTTCACCCAGAACTTTTCCTGGGTTAAGAACTTGAACAAATGTCTCAGTGAAATGGACAACAGAAAATACTGCTGTAGTTTTGCTTTTTTGCAGTACAAGAGGAGCAAAGGAATGTATCCTATAATCCTTGAAAATACATTTGGGTGGCTGGTGGCTTGGTGCATTGCTCTTTTTGCTGTTAGTTTTCTGGTAAGAAGAGTAATTATTCACAGTGTTTGTGAGGATACACTAGCCCACGTCCTTTGAGTCCTAGCTGATGCAAAGACATGAAATATTCCTTCAGGTGACCAGGAATCAGAAGCCATTTATTCTACAGTTCCATCATCTGGCCAGAATGGGGTGGACCTAAATTGTGGGGGTACTTAACCAGCACATAGAGCACTCCAAAACTTTGAGACCAACAATTAACCCTTTATCTTTCATTATTCAGCCATGAATTGTTCTGATAATTTCTAGAAGGGCTAGACTTTTCCATTACACATATTATGGTAATCCATACAGCTACATCTTCAGAAGCAGTGCTGCAGGTTTTCAAATTGGACTGTTGAGACTCCAGTGTGATGGCAACACTTTTCTTGTGAAACGTTGCAGAGAGAGAAGCCTGTGTTTCACAGATTACATTTTTTCTCATTTTTCTATTTTAAGACTTCATATAGAAAGAGTCTGGATTTCTGCCGTCATCCCTGTATTTATTCCTGACACGGATCATGTCAGCCCTCAGAGGGCATCTTCTCTCACATTCTCACAGCACCATGGGAATAGAAGCTGTTGGTAAGGCTGTGGCCAGTGACACTTCCCAAGAGATGGGTCAGGTTCTGCCTAGTCAATGGCTTCTAAAAATAAAGAGTTCAAAAAAAGATAGTACATAGGGAATAATCTTAACAGATCTTTGGCTGGAGTTACCCTGATCAGTCTCACCATTTGCATAATGAAAGCCAGATTCAGGCAGGAATTTAGATATGAAGCTCATAGCTTGTCTTGGAGATGCTTTAAATCCTTTCCAATAAGGTTTTTGGTTCCTAAATACATCCTAAATACACCAAGGGATGGCGTATTTGCCAGCCATTAGTTTGGGAAGCCATTCACTATCAGTGCTATAGCAGTGCTCTCTTCTCTAATGTGAACTGGCCCAGTGGATGGCACACAGGCTTTGATAGTGTCTTTCACAAGCAACAAAGCCATCACCGATTAACTAGGACCTTTTCCTCATCATAATTTTGCTTCTGATCTTCAAAACGTTTTGCTGGATTAACTGAGTAGGTGGCACCAAATTCTCTCTGGTTATATCTATGTCACACATGGGTTGCAAGCCAGTTATTGTTCAGATACAGGAGCACAGTCCCAGAAGGGCCCACTTCCCTCTCCTGATGCTACCCTGCTTGCTTGTTTGTCGGAATTGAACAAAGTGGAGACGACTGATCAGGGTGAATCAGAAGCCATTTATTCTACAGAATAACTGGGTTTATATACTATAGATATTCTTCACCAAAAGCCTTCCACCAGTTATTTTCGTTTTTCACCATAGTGAGAAGTTTACACAATTCAGTTGACACAGGTGGTCGATATAATAGGTTACATTAGCATTTTATCTTGTTTATTCAACTGGCTCTGTCTACTGCTTCAGTCTCATCTTGTTTGCATTCCATTAATATCTCTATCTGTCTTAGCCAGGGTCTCGGATTTATTCCTTTCTCACTAATTAACACTGCCCTGCTTTCTGACTTTGTATTCAGAGTTTCCACACTTGTTCTCACACCTGTGAGCACTGCTCAGGTGAGATACTTGCTCAGCAAAAGTCTCTTCAGTTTAGCTTGTCTGGACTCATCTGAGGAACCCCTGGATAGTAGAAACAGACCAACCATGAGTTGTGTTACTGCAGCTGCCAGCTCAAAAGCAGTTCTGCTTCAGTAAGCCTTGGAAATCTGGCCTTGCACAAATTTCTTGGAAATCTTTTAAGTTTGCCTCAAAGAAAAATAAAGGAGAGTGTCTTTTGGAATGAATTTTATTTAATTTCTCTTCTATGTTCATATAATTCACAACCTTTTAAAGCAAGAACTAAAAGTTTAACTTTCTAAGTCATCAAAATCATTTGGTGTGACATGGTCTGCTTTTTCTTCTGGTTTTTTTTTCAAATATAAAATTTAATCTTATATTTAATTATTTTAATTAAAGGATTCAAGTATTGATCCACACTTGCATTAACTGTAAGTAGCTGCCCACGGTGCTTGCTTGTAGCATTAGTCACGTTCAGGTATTCTTTCAGAAAAATTCAGACTTGCTTGCATCACTGAAGTTAGACAAAGCCGGCTGCAGGTCTGGGGCTGGGAGCTCCATGTAGTGAAGGCAAGAATCTTCCATCCTTTCTGCTAAGGCTTGATGTTACCCACTTTAATTATCACCAGTTCTTTTAGTGAAACTGTGTGTGCAGTAAGGTACTTCTAAGTGTTCAGGAAAGTGATAGAATCCAGCTCTACCTCATTACCACGGCTATAGTGAAATGATAAAGGCGGAATAAATTGCCTGGTATAATTATGTGTATGCCAGATGTTCTTAATCATTCCACTTCAAGCCTCCTTTGCTAACTGCAATTTTGAGCCTTTTCCGAATCTAACGGAATTGGTAAACATGAGTAATTAAAAAGAAATTAAATGGATTTTAGAAGGGAATTACTGTAGCTCCTGCAACACTATATAATGTAATTAGCACCTCTACAATCAATCTGGGCTAGAAGATGTGCTTTATGTGGCACAAAGGATGTTTCATTTGTGGTTTGCACTGAAAATGTAGTCGTTGTGTTAGTGTGGTTAAACATCTCAACAGAACCATAGCGGGTGAGTAAGGAGAAATGTATTTTTATGGATAATTTATTAAAATAGAAACAGAAACGCATATCTCAGCTGGTGTAAATCACAATATTTGCACTAACTGTTATGTGCTGAACCTGCTCCAGCTGAGTCTGTGACCCTTCCTCTGTTTGGATTCATGCAAGCAAAGGTCTGTTGGTAGATTTATTTATAGTATTTAGTTGGCTTTGTAGCTAGGACTCTTCCAAATGAGACAAAGTTCCTGTAGCTGACAGCAGAAGATGCCATACTAGTCATTCATTTTTATTTCTGTATCATGTTGATACCTGGAATTTTTCTTTGCTTTGTTTTCCCATGCTCTGAGGCCATGAAGAACAAAACCAAGCTGTGACACAGACTGTTCCAAAAAGCAGGTTTCCAACCACTTTTCCTTTGAGGTTCAGAGGTACCTGTGCTTTGTCAGAGCTCTGTAACATACCATGAAATCTCCATTTATCTGGGATAACACAGGTATTACCAACAGAGGAAGGTGAGTGTAATGGGTTGAAGCAATGGTCTAAATCGGTTTGGGTTGGTGCCTCCAATACAAGCACAGCAAACAGCTCTCCATCAGAATTCAAAAGGCGCTGCAGGTGTGGGCAGCTGCTCATCTCTTTGGCCCCCTGTCCTTGGCAGGGCTGGGGGATGGCAGGGGAAGCTCTCTTGCAGAGGAGCTCTGTCTTCTGAGAGATGAAACCACAAGATTAAGGAAACAGGAAGTCCATTCCCTTTTGTAGAGTCTGTCTACCAATCACCTGTAGGGTCAGGACATTGACACAGGGGTCTGCTGGGAAAGCTATTGCCAGTTTCAAAATGAAATGCTCTTTCAGCATAAAAACACAAAAACTAACGCTTGAAAATTTGAGAATTTTCGAACTGCAACAGCGGGGAAGAGTGGAATATCTGTTACAGTGTTAGCTGGGAAGGACCGCTGGCTGGCTGTGCTCTGACTCTGTTCAGCTGTGATTTTGCCTAGCTGTATCCTGAAGATCAAGAATGGACAATGCAAGCTGTCAGCTTGCTCTAGCATTCCAAAACCACCTGGTGTATGCCTTTGTAATCTTTGTAATTACCCTTAAAGTAATGCACCACATTTCAAGACACCTGATATTTCTTTTGCCTCTTCGCTGGGTTAAACAAGCCCAGCTTCC
Source organism: Upupa epops (assembly GCA_013397515.1). Taxonomy (NCBI): domain Eukaryota; kingdom Metazoa; phylum Chordata; class Aves; order Bucerotiformes; family Upupidae; genus Upupa; species Upupa epops. The sequence continues at coordinate 233,211 of VZRI01001178.1, forward strand.
TCACCCTCATGTGCACTCTTGGGTCATGTGCACTCTAATATAGAACCTGGTGTTCACCATAATCCTCTGCTCCTCTTCAGCAAGACTGACACTCACTGAGGCAGATCTCAGCCTGCAAGGGGGAATGGAGTTAATTCCTGGTGCAGAAAATTGCACATCTTTTTCTTGAACCCTATGAGTGCACTGTTGTTCCACTCATGTTACTCAAGAGCCCTCTGGACTGAAAAGAAGCATCAAAACACATAATACATCTTTGTATACTTTGTGCTAAACACTTGCTTGATTTGAACCCAGTAAGTTCTTTATCTTACCCAAAACTACAGAGTATTTCCTGCAAGCCGTGAAGGAATCAACAGTACTTTTCTTAAGTACAGATTTATCCGAAGTTAGGGTTCACAGCTAAGTTGCAGAAGCACCTAGATACTCAGAATACTCACCGTGTTTGCTGCCTGTCACAGACAGCAAATGGGTACTTGTTTCACCAGGCAACAAATTGAAAAGTGGAAGATTGCTTCAGCCATCCTAGAAATACGTAGAAAATGCGAAGGAAAACATTGCAGTGATGAGATGCTCATCTGCTTCTTTTCTGTCATCTGCTGCTGTTGAGTTGGCTTTTCTACACTGAACATATGGAGTTTCACCAACTGGCAGCGGGGACAGAGCAACAGCACTTCAATGTTTTCTGACGTAGCTGACCGTTACCGTTAGTTACAAGATTGTTCATAAGATACAGAGCAAAGTATTTTTATTGGGTTTTCTCATCTCTCCTTTGCTGTTAGAGAGAGGCTGTACTTTCAAAAGAATATCAGAAAAACATTAAAGCCTTAGCTATCCCTAATCTTTACGGCTGTGTTGTGAGTCCATAATGCGTCTTTTGGTTTATCCTGGAGGCTGGGAGCTATCTATTTGAGGGACTCAGTCCAAAGATATGGCATAAGCAGATAGTTTGGCTAAGCTGATTTTTGCAGTTTAAGTGGGTCTAAGGCACATCATGCCTGGGATTATCTTTATGCTTGTGCTTAAATTTGACAGAATTTGAGAGTTCTTTGTGTATTGCAATGTACAGATTGGAAAGTAAAAGGCAGCCAGGTTAGCGGTTTTTATGTAAAGGAGCATTTGAAGGAGGGCGTAGATGATTTACATTTTCATTCCTTTGTACATCACTCAGAGAGAAAGTAAATAATTTGGCAGCTTAGATCATCTGATAGCGAAACAAGAGACCTCATTAATTCAAATATTTCAGACTCAGCAACAGCACAAAGGAGGGATTATGACTGGCCAGTTTGATCCAAGTAGAAAAATTTAAATCTAGACCAAGGTCAGGTACATCAAAAATGAAGGAACAATATAAAGTGCATTTCATTTCCGCAAAGCTCAGATAAAATTTAGATAGGAGCCCTGGAAAGAGAGTCTAATACACCACTCTGCCTTATCAAGCCTCACGTGTTTACTAGGTATGTCAGAGCTGATTTTAAAGGATGATCCTTAAAAAAAATCCTGCAGAATTTTCTATTTCTAGTCTTTCAAGAGTTCCTGTCTTGCTGAGTAGGTCATTCATAGAGTCATATGATACTCAGTTGTGCAAAATTACTGAGTAAAAGCCTTTGTGCTCTTTGTCAATAACTAGGGACAAGACAACACTTTCAGCCAGTACATAGTTCTGTATTAACTGTGTCTTCCCTGCCTGGGAACTGCAAGTCACAGCTTTGGAACAAGCTTTGCTGTCTTAGATTTAACACTTGTTCTTCACAGCATAGACTTGTGCATGCCAGAAAAGCCACTTCCTCACAGACAAAGCAGGAGCAGGGCCCTAGAAGGGTCCGTATCACTGCTGCTGTGAAGCAGTTCCTTCAGCTTAATTTATTTTGTAGAAACCAGATGAGGGATGAACAGCAGCTAGGGGAGAAAGAAAGGCAGTGGAATCATGAGTGCTATACACTGCCATCTCTTTAGTGGTGGTTCTAAGAAAGTCTTTTGCTCCACTGGATGAAATCTTGCCCTCTTTCTATACCTTTTTCTTCTCTCTTCAATCCATCCCTTTAATTACTTTATTTGCATACTCATGGGAATACGGGCATTCATGTGTGTATCTGCACATCCTTTTATACAGGGGTGCCTATTCATTGTAAGTCGAATTTAAAAGCATGTTACTACTATCTCTACAGACTAAGGGCTGTGTTCTAAACAGTAAATGTCATGTACATTCATTCCTACTTGAAAATAACACCTAGCATTTCTTTAGTTCTTACTAGATCAGATCTAGGTAACAGTGATAAGGAATTTAAATTGCCCTCAAACCAAAGCCTATTTTTCCTTCCCAGTTTCACAAAGGTCAGGCATCTGTGAAATCTGCTCTTCGTGTTTTGCCCACTGCTTTTTCACTTCACCCAGGTAACAAAATTCCTCTGTCACTGTCCAAAGCCCAGACTGTAACAGCTGGCTCTTCAGCTGGAGTAACAGCAATCAAGAGCAGAAGTGTCTGGGATTGAAAGTCACCGTTGATACCTGCAGCACACAGAACATTTCCCAGCGATTCAGCTATGGCAGACCGAGAGTGCTAAAGAGACACCTTGCATCACTGACCTGCTGTTAACAGGGAACAGAAACAGATCTGTTCAGTTTTGTTGCATCTAGTTCCCCATATAAAAAGAGAAACTTCTTCTCCTGGCTTTGCAGATTGTGTTGCATGTCTCATTCTACATCCAGTGCATTGCTGTGGCAGCAAGTGAGAGGGTGCAGCAATGCTAGAGGTGTCTCAGCAGTAAACTGAAAATTCAGCTAAACTTTGAGAAAGAAGTCTTTATTGCTGTGTAGTCATGCAGAGTCTCTCTCATGTGCACCTACATATCAGCTTAAATTAATCTCTGAAAAGGAAAGAAATCATGGTGCTTTCAGAGCACCAGCTTTAATGTGACTCTTTGTAGTCAGCACTGTGAACACTGCATGGCCAGAAGCCACGAGGCTGTTTTCCCCAGATGGAACCCAGACATGAAGGTGGTGCCTGTAAGGTTCAGGGCCACAACTTCATGTGTAAGTCTGAGCATTATTCTAGAGGGTTGGTGAGCATTTACAATAACAACGTGTAAGGGATGGATCTGGTGTGTTATTACAGCTGTAGGGTCTAAAGCTTTTGCAGCTGCCAAGTGGAAAGAAATTTTACATAATGACAGTAATAATACAGAATTATTAGTTTCTATGACTCTCAGCCTAAGCAGGTCTTTGTGTTAGATTAAACCCCTTCTCTCCTCTGCATATCTGTGTGCCACATGCTTCTTCTAAGGAATGAAAATTAAATTTAAAATCTTCAATTACCATCCTTAATTCTGTAACAGCAAGTCCAGAAGGGGAGGAAAGTTTGTCACACTAAGAACTGTCCTCTTACTCTGCTCTCAGGCATCAGGATAACTGAGAGCAATTATGTCTCATCTCATCAAAAGAGGCACCTTGGAGGGTTTCACCTTACCCTAACACAAACCCTTCAATCGATCTTCAGATGAGCTGAACCCACTGCTGCTTTCAAAACTGTGGAAGCAGCAAACCAGGATCAGATGTGAGAAATACGTTTTCAGATTAAAAAAAGCCCCACCGATTCAATGTGCTTTGGGAACTGAACTCCTGGCAATTTCAAGTTCCTCTCTTTTGAAGGATTTTAAGGTCACTTTGAATTGATTCCTGATTTGCTGCTCTCTGGATGATCAGTTCTTGGTTGCAATCATCTGCCACACTTGTTATAAATGGGATGTTGCCTAAGAGCCATGTCCAGCTTGGGAGGCAGATTGACTGGGCAGCCGAGTAGCAGTGGTGTGCAACTGAGTGTGTGGTATAAGCCCTTCTAGCAATGGTGAAGCGCAAAGCAGAAAACCGGACTGCATTATAGGCTGAAATTACCTTCTCAGGATAGGGTCAGAGATCTCCACTGAAGGTGAAGAATAACCAAGTGAAGAAACTAACCTAAGGAGAAATTATGCAACCCTTGAGTTCTAATAAACAACCTAACAAGCCCATCTCTTTGGAGGATCCCCAGGTGGGTCCCCAGTGACTCTTTCCATGTGTGTTGCACACATTTCTTCCAACTGTCCTGATCCTTCAGGTGTTCAGCTGGGCAATACCAGTGTTAATGAATATTGCTGGGCATGGGTGGGCGTGTGGATGTCAGGTCTAACAGGAGGAGATGGACGCAGCCTAAAACTGAAATGGGTGCACAGAGGAGCCTTTTAGGATGAATCCCTAGCTCAGCAGATCACCAGGACGCTTGCACTGGCAGCATGCTAATCTTGGGTACTGGCCCTCATTGTGACTCCTATCCAGAGCTTGGCATCAATTTTTAGTCTTTGAAAGCACCAAAAGGTTCTCTGCACCTTGCTGCTAATGAGATTTCAATGTAAAATAAAGGGACTGGTGTCTAACCCAGATTAAACTTGCTCCTGGGTTATTTTTAGCTTACCTAAACGCTTTCAACCCTTTTGGTAAAACTCATCAAAATTCATCTCTACTAAAAGGATGTAACTTCAAAGGACTCATATGCATTAAATGTCAACATGCTTTACTCATTATAAATTACAATATCATTAAATCTAACATGAGTTAAAATGAGAGACATTTCATTTCACTATCTTTAAAATGAAGGCTTTTTAGCGAGGGAACAAACTTTGCTTTAAAATGTATTTTTAAAGTGAAAGTTGGTATAGAAGCTTTATTTTACATTATATCCTATTTGTATATAATAAGAAAGGCAAAAATAAAACACTCCGTTGTTCTCAGGAAGATGTGGAAATAGTAGCCTACTTCTGCTCAGTTTACAACCCTCTTTTTGGCTACAGTCCTAATTTAAACTATGGAAACTGAAAATGTTCCTTTAAAACTGGTTGTCATGGTTATAAAATCCCGAAAGAAATTATGTGCGTCTGCATCTGCTGAGGGAAACATTTATGGCATGATTTAGCACGGAGGGGGTAAAAAAAAGCAACCACCCACCAGAACCCATTTTCATACTTGCTCATTATATTTCTTCAATACAATTCATCACTCTCCCCCAAAAGAGGCAGCAAGGATTCTCACACATTTTTCACTGCATGTAGTCCATTAGCAAATAGCATACGGTGAGGAGTTAGATCTGTCAAGTTCAAACAGGTTGAGGTATTCTGTTTGTTTGTTTTCTTTAGTTATCTTTGTTTCAAGGAAGCCTTTCTGGAAGTACTGTGTGTGCCAGACTGCTAGCCTACGTTCACCGTCACAACCGATGTCTTGTGTGCCTTCCATTCTCTTTCTTTCCCCGTTACAGAAAGTTGTCTGTCCAGAATAAAAAGCCAACCTCAAAGCTGCAGGTCAGACTGATCAGAACAAGAGTCTTGATGGAGCTCAAGAAGCATGAAAAAAGAAATAGGGAAAGAAAGGAAAAGGAGAGGGAAAGGGAAAAAGGGAAGGGAAGGAATGAGAAAGAAGGGAAAGAGAAGTTTCAGTAATTCTGTGTAAAGAAGGGAAAGGAAAAGGGAAAGGAGGAAAAGAGAGGGGGAAACATCATGGTAGTAAAGGAAAACTAAGTCTCTTGTGAAGTCATTACGGGATCACATGTTCCCAGGATAAAGATTTCCAAACTGTTGAAGCTGTAGGTTTATTAGAAATTAGTCTAAGCTTGGCCAAGCCTTATCTCTTCCAGGAAAGCAGAAGCCTGCATGTCTCAGAAACCATTTCTTGGCATTTCTAATTTTTCCCTGTGAAAAGCTGATTGCATAGAAAATTAAAAAATTAAGCTGCAAAAGACTAAGATAGCAGTTCCTAATCTTCAGAATGAAGGAGAGAGACAAAGAGTGGGTGATCGGTTGGCTGGAGGAAATCTCTGCAGCTCCTGGCCCAGCTTTACAAAATAAATAGCAGACAAGGAGGATGAGGACATTTTAGATAAAAAATGAGTTTATGTTATCACATTGTGAACCTCAAATGGGATTCAAAAGTGTCTGCTTACACCCATTGATCCAGGGCTTTTCCTATTCAAAGCCTGCTGCTGGAGAAAGAGTCCCAAAGGTGGTTCAGAACCACACCCATGAAACTAGGGATATCAGTTTCCACTGTACTGGTTCAGTGGAAAATTATTTATAATGATTATTTTCCAGGTTCACAATGTAAGCTGAGAACTTCTTTCATCTGAATGGAAGAATGTAAGAGACTGGAGAAGAGGCTGAGCATCGGAGACATAATTTTGCCTTTTTTCTTTCCAACTCAACAAACACAAGATCTTGCCGTCTTTTTTAATCCCTGAAAATAGCTTTCTGAAATGCTGCATGGTCACAGATCTACCTTTTCCCTTGCTGCTTGTTGAGAGATGTGCTTTCCTGTGTCTATACTACCTAGCCCTCACTCAGGCCCTGCTCAGCCACAATGACTGGAAAAAATATATGCAGGCTGCAGTGCTGTGTCCATCCAGCTCCCCACAGATGGTCCCACTGGTAGGTGCTGTAGTCTTTGAATATTACAACTCATGTGTATGGATATATATACATATATATAAAAACAAGTATTTATATATATATATATATATACATATATTTTATATGTATTTTCATATATTTTATATATAACATATATAATATATACCTATACATAAAATATGTACATACATACGTGTATGAAAAATGGCTAAATATGTCCAGATATGTTCTGCTCCCATGCTGAATAGTGTCTGTTCTGCAGTCTTAGAGCTCACCTCAATGTACTGTTCTTGGAATAATATCTGTATAACTGATGTATAGTTTCATCTTAATTCCAGTTTGTCCAGCTATCTATTTCTCATATTGGTTCTTTTTTCTTGCCTTTGCATTATTTACCTAGCAGGCAATATATTGATTGAGTTTATCTCCTTATCTAGCCTTTCCTTGTTTCCCTGCTAATTACTAGTAAATTGTCTTGGCAGCCTGTCGGATGGTTGCTCTTTGCCCTGTGCCATGGGGACAGCAGACTCACCTGCTCTCAACTGAGATGGCCATCACACTGCTCTGCTCTCTCCAGGAGCTGGTGACAGTCTGCTTCAGATTAATTTGGAAGTGTGTTACTTTCCCGGGGAAGATCTCACAGAATTACAGAGTAGAGAGATGAAAGAAGTTTATTAAATTCATCAGTCTATCTTCCTGCCAATCAATGGCAGTTCCCAACAGCACAGTCTTGTCCCTGCTCCGGCAATGTTTTCAAAGTGCCTCACGTTGTGCTGCTGGCCCCTGCCCTTGAAGGTTCTTTGTAGCCAGCACCATCCTATGTCAAGTGCTCTTAGCTGGCCTCACATCCTGCTCCTGTGCTCTGTACCCCTGGCCAACCTCCTCATTTATTCCCACTTGTGAGCAGCAAAAACAGAATCAGGAGACCTTCTTTCTGTTTGTAAAGGAAGCTTTGAGTAGCACTAATCCTGGCACAGCACTTGTGAAGCCAGAAAGCACCTGTGGGACAGCCGATACTTTGCTGTTTATCACGAAGGTCACCTCCATGCCTAATTGGGTGGTGTCCAGCTGAGATAGCTGCTTTCCAGATGCAGAGATACAGATTCATTGTCTTTGCTACAGTGTTTAATCTTCCTTAGACTTCCTACTTTCTAACAGTGAGAGCCTGTTTTGAAATAACATTTTTAGCAATGCTGGGCGAATAAGAAACAGACCCTTTATATGGGCTACACAAGTTGGCAAAGTTAAAGGGCCAGCACAGTGCTGGGCTAATGTGACCAAGTTTTATTTTGACCTGAGCACAACTATCTATTCAGTGTGGGGTTGATAGTGGGTTTTCATGACTTCCTGCAGAAATGGTTGGACTGTCCCCAAATGCTGTCTCAAATTTGAACTCTTAGATAGCTTTTCCATTCTGGGAGTCAGAGAGGAGCTTTCCAGAAACAGTAACCTGCTGCTTCTGATTTCAGCTTCTCTGGTCCTTATTTCAGTTTCTCTGAAAATCAAAATGAAGCAACAAGATAATAGAAAAAAATCAGGTTTGAGGTCTCTTAAAATACCTGTCTCTACCATCTAGAATCAAAGACTGCCTTTAAAATTATTTCCTGGGTAGGAAGCATATGAATGCTCAGCTCTTTGTCTATCTTGTTTAGCTGCCACAGGAGCAGCAGGCACTGCTGGCAGTGGTGGGAACTCCTCAAAGTGTTAGCAACTCTGCAAGAGCTGGACAGGAACAACCAACCCACTGCTGTGAAGTGAATAGAAAACAGGCAGCAATGGGTGCAGCACCCTGAGCCAGGGAACTCAAGGAAGTAAAGCAGATTTGTGCTTTCTAACTGCTATGGCTATTTGGCACTTCCAACCAGAGCAACTTGTCATTCTCAGGGAAAGATCAACCCACTAGCTTTCCTCTGCAGATGCAGTTATAAAAAGCCTTGGCAGAAGTGCACCTTTATTTACAGCACAGCTTTTGTTGTTGGCAACAAGGAATCCACCTGTCCTTTCTTGACAGATGCTTCCTTCATCTCTTCAGAATGACATGTTCCCCGCATGCAGGAGAACATGCACAGTACCAGTGAACCAAACTTTCCCTTCACCATCTGCATAATAATAATCACGTAGCCAGCCCCTCATAACAGTCCTTGGAAAGCTTTAGGCAGCTTCCCTAAAAAAAAATAGTTAGTTATTCGAGTCTTTTGCAAATAGGTTCCTCAGCAGGAACAGTCTAGATGTGATGCATGCGTTCTCTTAAAGACTTCTGTGATTACTTTAAATATTGCATCTCACCTGCAGGTTTTGTGTTTGACACAGGAGTCAATGTTTCCCAGCCTGTGTTTGTACAGCACAATGACAATTCATAACCTTCAGCCCAGGACTCTGATAAGGGTCTTATCACCTGAGCCCTCCCCCATCACCTGGGTAATGGGGGCAAATAAACTCATTCCAGAGGGTTTCAGTGAGCTGGAGGTGCCCTGTGTCTTGCCTGTCATGAAGGAATTTTAGCAGGATCAGTTTCCATTTTGGCAACCTCGATTATTTGCCTAAATTCTACATAAGATGACCATAGCCCACAAGAAGAGGAAGTGATTGTTAAGATACTGTCTTTTTCCTAGAGAACATCAGCAGAACTTGAGGTTCTGCATGTCCATTTATATGGCAGAGAGAGTAAGGTGAGTACTTTGCCAGTGTCTCTACCATTTCTTTACACTGCGCAGTTGGGTTTTATTGAATTCCATTTTTGTATTTTTTTATCTGGCAGCCCTTCAGGAGACACAGTTATGAACAAGAGATACCATTGGCCAAGGGCTTCCAAGGCAAGCTTCTACTTCCTCCATCTAAGCAATCAAGATGAGTTATTTCTGTGTCACCCAGGACAGAAAAGCACTTCCAAAGAGTTGTGGCAATGATTGCTGAAGCTTCTGGTGCTGGCAACCAAAAGCCCTGAGCAAAGCTGCCACAAAGGTGTTTTCAGAGTTGTGTTGCTACTATTTGAAGAGCAAAGTGTAGCTCTTCAAATATCTGTCCCATACTGTGCAAACATTTCAAACTCTCCATCCACAGGCTTGCGGGACTAGCCTGCTCATGCCTCAAGGTCCTGAATCAGAAACTTTCTTAAGTGCAGCTAAGTAAGAAAGAAACTACATTCAGGTAGAACTGGCTAGATATAGGTCATTGGCTAAGAGAAGAAAAATAGCTGCCACCATTGGCATAGCTCTCTACCCATTTTCTGACTTGTGTGCTAAAGGTGGGTTCAGGTAGGTTTCAATGCCTGACTCAATTTGTGCTCTAAAGGGAGAAGTGCTGCTATTTCTATGCAGCAAAGTTAACCACCAAAGCATTTCCAACATTAAAGAAGCAACTCACTTCGTCTTCATTATACTGCCTAGTTAGTGGAATTAAGATGATAGTTTTAGCCTCATTCTCCACCAAAAAACATCACTATGGAAAAAGAATTTGATAAGAAGTTGCATATAAAGGGTACACTCATGTGAGTGGGGAGCTGCTCTGAACCGCTTGTGTCTGCCCTGTGCTCATGACCTTGTTAGCTCATTTCTGTTGTTTACAGCTGGACTGTACATCAGTGGGAGCACCAGTGCTGTGTGTGGGATGATGCTCTCATAAAGGTATTGAGATGTGCAGCTATAGTAACTAGTTTCTCTGGCTTTCAGACAGCTTAGACAGATGTCACATGCACGGGTACTGCAATCTGCAAAGCAAAATGGGCTCTTTGTCTCCCTCAGGGCCTGGGCAATTGCAGGGACTCATCCCCCATCTCGACTGGCATCCATGCTGCTTGCAGGGGTACAGGTGAAACCGAGCCTTGGATAGGTGAGTGAGTGAAGAAGTTTAGGATGCTGGTGAGGACCAGTCCCTTGGATAATGACAGACATTGCCAACCTGCCCAGGCACAACTGTACTGCTGCAAAACTAGAGCTGACAGGCAGTAACAAATCAGCTTCTGCAAATAAATCCACTTTTGCTTCATCTTTTGGTCTCCCTCCATTGTACCTGGCAGCTCCTTTTCTAGCGTGACTCCTAGTGCTGGGATGCACAGCCTTGACATGGTCCCAAACGCCCACTTGGAAGAAGCTGCTGCCAGCTTCCTATCTGGCAAAAGCCAACCCTAATTACAGAAGACAAGCAGCAGGAGCAGTCTCTGCCACTGGAATTTCAGCAGTGGAAATTATGGCCTGTTCTACCAGTGCCCGCTGCAAAGGCTTTAATCTGTCCTCCCTCCCGTGTTCAGCTCAGGGTCCTGTCTCCACAGTTGAGGATGCTGAGAGCAAGCACAAGGATGGAAGCAAAAGGTGAAAATGTCTTGGGAATGATATAAATTTCAAAGGGAAAAATTCCTGTCACCACCGCACATTCCGAATACTAATTTTTCATTTGGAATGTAATTAACATGCAGGATACTTGCGAAGCAGAGCTATGCATTTGCACCAATAAAAAGGAGTATATTATGAATAAGAATTTATAAGGAAAAGCTTACTATTTGCTTAGATAAAGTATTTCCTCTTCATCCTAATTTGCTTGGGAGAGGGAATTAGATGCCACAGAAGTTTTATGGATGAGATACCTATGCCCAGCTCAGCTTGATATATTTCCTGTTGTCTCCAGGCTAGTGAGTAGGAAGGCCAAGCATTTTTCCTATTGTTCTGTATACAAGTTCTACTCTAACAATAGATTTATGTGTTTCCCCCATCCCCAAACCTCCTAAAAATAGGATGATATTTTGCTCATTAATCTCAACCTGCTGTGTTCTGCTTTGGCCAGGAAAACAAGAGCTATTGCTTTTAGGGTGCCAGAGCTCAAGAAAAGTAACCAGACAAACACGTAAGGTCAATAAAATGCACTTTTTATTCTGTATCAATGAAAATATAGCCACATGTAAGTAAAGACGTGTGGAAAAAAATCAACATTGATCCTCCCTGAAGAAGTTCAGTTCATTGTGCTAAAACCCATAATCCTTTGGGTTAGAAACAGTTGTCTGCCAATGCTTTAAAGTGACCCACATTTTCCTTGTTGTCGAATTTTTAGCAAACAGAAAAGTGCAACAAGAAGCTTGCTACAGGTAAACCAATTTCAACTGACCACACACGGCAAACGTCCACAACAACAAGGTAGTCACGTTTAACCACAGCGTTCCCACAGGTTCCTCCGCGGCAGCCTCGCGCATGGCCAAGGGAGCATCTTCTCTGGATGAGCTGATGTGGGATGTTTTCAGTAGAAAGAAGGTCCTTGTTCCATGTAGTTCACAAGCGCTTTGCAGAGTTCAGATATGGTACAGAGGTGCATTCCTTTTTCAGCTGTTCAATTTTGAATGCTTATTTTATTTATTTTTTTCCCTAGGTTTTTATAAGCTTCCTGGCTGTCAAAATACAGTTCACAATTGCTTTTGTATAAATAATCCTGAATGGCAGAGGCATTGAAAATCCCCCCCAAATCCTCAGCATATTAACAACAGCAAAAAAGATAGCCAGGCTGTTCAAAAATATCGTCAGGAACATGAATGTCATTTGCATTGGCTGGAGTACAAAGAGCAGCAAGTAGTAACAAAAGGAACATTATCCCAGCAATAACCCTTTCCCCCAATTTATCCCTCACAAAAAAAAGAGTCAAAATATTTTTCCTCCCCACAGTCCAGTGTCTGTGAGTCACATACATTCAAAAGCCACAGTTACTCTGTAAACCAGTTCTCCCAACATGAGCATTTAAAACCCTGTTGTTTTGCCCAACTTCTCCATGAAGTGCTGCACAAACACAACTGCACCTCCTGGTGCTTTCTCGGCTAATGGGATGTCTTGAAATTTGAAATCAAAACTAAAGACCTTGGGGTAAAGAAAGAGGCTTTAAAGCTCATTCAGCTCTGCTTGGGAAGAAAGTCATGCTAAAGTCAGTGGAACTATCCCTACAAACCAGGGATTAGTGGTGTGGGATCATCCTAGTTAGATGCTCAGGGGTGCAGAGCAAGACATCACACCATGACTATGGGTCAGTGAGCACTGGGCTGCCTGCACACAGGGAAAGGAGAAGAAAGGGATATTGGCCATGCAGCTGCATTTCAGCAGAGAAAAAGAAAGAGAAGACAGGTAGGTAATACCCAGGATGGGTATTCAGCACAGACCATGATGGTTCCTCTTGAAGGTGGGCTGGAGTGATGTTGGAGGTTCAGCCCCTTCTGTGCAGGCTTCTATAGCAGCTCCCTCTCACTTCAGTGTTCAGTGGTCATTTGGGGTGAGGGTGGGAAGCTTAAGAACAAAACATACTAGAAAAACAGTACAACGTTGTGGCTGTAATGAGATCCACTGTGATGACAATCTGTTTGGAGAAATCTCTGCTCTCACAGTAATTGTGAGAATGCTGTGAGTGTGATGTTTTGAGGTCACTGCACCAGACACCACTGGAAAGCTGGATGTCCACATGTGCAAGGTCCTGCCCATCCGTCAACATGCTTTCCTCCCAATAGATACTCCCGGATTTTTCTTCATTTCCGAGCCTGGCATGACTAGCTGCTTAAGTGGGAACTCATAAACATTTCAACGGCAGGGGAGGAATTCTAATGTCAATGCCCTAACTCCTACAGCCCTCATGGAGCCAGGACTTCACCCTTTGAAGATTGGTTTGGGGTGGGGACTACACTTCATGAAGTCCTACACAAACTGCTTCTTCCCTGCATGATGCTCCACTCCACTCTGTGTGTAGATGGACATCATGAAACACAAACTGGACTTAAAAGTTGAGCACATCAGCCCATGCCTGAATCAGCAATGTTTGAACACAGGGCTGCAGAGCAGGATTCAGAATCCCACAGCACCTGGTACGCAAACTCATCTTTGCCCTCCCCTCTCCCTGTGGTAGCAATAATAGCTATTTCTAACCACGCTTCTCCCCAGAGAGCGCTTGCACAGCTTACATAGGTATGTGGCTTGTATAAGGATAATTCTAGACAGCCATGAATCTTGAGCAGTTACTTTGGATGGAAATTACTGACAGTTCAGACACAGAGAACAAGGCATTTGGATTCAAATATGCAATAATTCAAGAGTGCGCTTTCCCTGATCGGTTCAGCTGATTTTTATGGCAGTGCACCTTGCTGTCCCAATCTTCAAACACAACCTCTACATCTCTGCCTGCATTTGGCATTCAGCGTTTTGTAGAGCATGAAATCTTGGACCCATTTGCATTAGACAAGGGCCTGGAATTAAAATTCTAGTACCTGCAGTTCTCAGTTTTGAGAAAGCTCAGCCCACGCTGGAACTCGCTGTCCTGCTCCCCCTGTGAGAACTGGGTTAGAGTTAAAAAAATTAATGGACAGATTTCCATTGACCTTAATAAGAACATCTACACAAGATGCTCCAATCTGAAAGTATTTACCTTCAAAATTAAGAACACTATTTAGCAGATCTGCTGAGACCACTTTACTGAACCTGATCGGTCAGCGGCTGGTACTTAGGCAGGACATTAACAAATCAGCCCTAAGTACAATTCCTATTAGCGGATTATTTCTACTGAACACCAAAACAGATCGTTACCTCATTAAATCTTCTGATGCAATAGTACTTAATCAATCTTCCTGTTTCTACAAGTTGCTCACCTAATTATCTAGCAAGAAAAATAGAAGAAAGAGAAGGGAAGAAGGAAGGGATGGAGGGAGGAAGAGAGGGTAGAGAGAAGCACTGCTTTTCATTGTGGAAAATATTCTGCCTCACGTTACAGACCTTTCAAACCTCATGGAAATTAAGACAAGATACACAGCTACACCTGGACATAAAAAGCCCCAGCCCAGTGCTCTCTGCAGAACAACAGTAAATAGCTGTGTAAAGTTTATGAAGCATACCATGCCCTAATTCATGTGAGAATGGTTTGCAGTACTAATGGGATTTTGTTACATAAACTGTGCTGATAAGGCAGCGAAGCTTTAGATGGTTAAGGAATGCATTTTTACTACTGGGATGTCTTCTGGAAAAATTAAGGAGAACTTTAATCTCCACTGCATCCCCACACGCTGCAGGTTTACGGTGGCAATCCTGCACCCCTTACAGGGCCACAGGTCTCTCCAAGGGCAAATAATCAATAACCAGTGACAAGCAAGGAAGGGAATGAACCTGTCCTGTAAGTAATCTTTGCGTGCAAGTTTTCTGAGAAAGGTGATTAGACAGTTCTGCACTCCACATAAACAAGCCTTGCTTCCCCTTGTTTGAGTACAGGGGCTTTACTGGGACACTCGAAAGGTTTATTTACAGACCTGCTTCGCACTTTAAGGCTAATGAGCTTTTTCACTGGCACCCATAAATTGTCCCTCTCACACATTTAGCATTCCTTTGGCATTCATTGCCAGATAAATTCTTTATTGTCTTTCTGGTAGCTTGCCCAATTCTCACAAGGCAGATTTTTAAAACCCAAATCCTGCCTTATTGCTAGCTACTGCCTCTCCCACTCAATAAATTGAATTTACCACTTGATAGAATTATGCAGTTGGTGGCACTCAGCCCTTTCTTTAAGTAAAGAGAAATGTGTCTGGGAATCTACTGAGCATTAATGAGCATTAGGAAGAGTTGGGAGGTGCCACCGCATCCTTGCATCCACAGTCCTTTCCTTACAGCCACATCATTAGTGGGCCCTGCAGAGCAAAACCCCTTCTGTTATTGATTTCAGAAGGATGTTCACACTGACATATCAATGACCCCAAAGCTATTGAGCTCTGAACACACAGTGAGTGCATTTGGGTTCTTGGTATTCACATGCTAGTAGTTTAAACTACTAGTTTAGATGACATTTCAGCTCTGTAATTTTTAAGCACTACCTGACTGAGCTTGTTTGTAATGCCAGGACTCCAATTATACCTAAAATAGTTAAAAAAAAAGAAGCTGTTGCCAAACAGCACTTGATGACGAAAGAAGGCAGCAGTAATTAATCCTGCAGGGACAACAGAGGACTAATTAGAAGCAGAGCAGGAATTATGTAAGACACCCTATTTACTAGCCAACCTCCAACTCATGTTTGGGGTTGCACCCCAACAAGGTGCAGCCCTGGATACAACTGGATTCCTAACTGTAAGTCATCCAGAAAGTGCAGTGTATTAACCACACTGCTCCTCACCTGCTTGCAATGGCTGTGCAGGTCTCTTCCTGCCCACCAGCAGGAGGATGTGGACACCAGCACTAACAGGTGGGGGTTTTTTCCAGGTAAACTAAATGGTGATGGAGAAATGAGATGCAACCATTCAGGAAATTCTTCTGAAACCAAGGCCAAGGTAGGAAAGTGCCCATGTGTCCTGGTATATCACACATGCAAGTATTAAGCAGGGCCCTAGGATACATTCAAGGAATCAAAAAGGACTTTTGCTAGAACCACACAGCATCAGGTCAAAGTGCTACCGGATGTGAAGTTCACTTGGGGTGTAATTGGAGGAGGAAAATGAGAGCAAACAGTAGATGCTGGACTGGGTGGGAAGCTGGTGCTCCACCACTTAAATTCCCCACAAACATTCCAATCCCTGCTATTCTATGGAGCGTTGCACTGTTGGAGACTGTACAAAAGGGCCACAAATAATTTAAAAACAAGATGTTTTTTAAAATATAAAATTACACTCTGAGAATGGCCAAAGGCTTGTCCTGTTGTTCCTGTTAAATTTGGAGAGTTGATGCTAAAGGACTTGATGGAAAGGACTGTGAGGCATCGTGGATGTAGCGGAGGACAGAGTCTGGAAAGGACAGCCTTTTAGTTGAATTTAATAGGACCAGGTCTAAACCTTGGAAAGAGTCTAGGAAAGCAGGGAATAAGCCCCGGAATGGGGCCAGAACAGACTCTAAGAACGTGCAATTCTCCCATGGGTGTACTCAGCCCCTTTGGACAAGCCCAGGCCATTTTAACAACAGTGTCCAACACTGAGAGGAGTAGACAGAATCCAGAGAGGTGAGATCCAGCCACTACTGAGAAACTGACTCGTCCCTGCCCTTCACACGCTCACTATACCCTTGAATGTTCAGGTCTCCCAGTGCAACACTAAAAACCAGCTCAAACACTATTGATTTTTTGATGGTATTTTCAGATACTGTAATCACCTTTCACTGGGCTGGGGAAGAGGTTAGAAGAGGGAGTGGGATGTTGCTAGATGCATCCATAGTAGCCCACTGCTTCCAGAAACTGCAGCATCACCAAGACATTGTTCTCAGTGTTTGGCACCAAGTGTGAACAGTAGGTGATGCACAGTAAAGGGTTTAAGTTATTTATCTGCCACAGTTTCAGAATATGCCAAGTTTCTTTGGTGTCTGCGTGATAAGTATCAGCTCTTAGAAATATCTGTTATCTTGAAAATTGACACCTCCATTCCCCAGTATGGTATTTCAATTGAAAACCAGAAAATAATGAAACACAACTAAGAACCTTCAAATTTTGTCTCCTCTCAATTTCTGTGATTAAAATCTACTGAATAACTGAATTGTAAAGCAACACAGCTTGGAAGGGACCTCTTGGAAGTCATTTGGTCCAGCTACCCTGCTCAAAGCAGGGTCAGCTTCAACTACATAGTCTACACTGATGCTACACAGGTTAGATACTGTATGACCCTTTCCAAGAGGTCTTTTGCAAGCCAGAAGAGCTTTGTCTCTCCTAAATGAAGCCTACATTTTCGCCTAAGGGCATCCATATTTTAGTATCTTCTAATGCCTCTTCCCTGGCCCACAGCTGTCACCCTAGAAAGGGCTGCTGGCCTAATTCAAATGCCACCTGAAGGAAAGAGCTGTCTGCCCCCATTCCAAGTATTTCAGATACCTTTCTTTATGACATTTCTTCTCCCTCTCTCCTTTCTCTTCCCATTGCACAGCACAGAGCCAGGGCTCTGCACGGCCTGGGCAATCACTTGACAGTTGGTCACTCTCTGTCTTGGAAGCTGTTCAATACAAATTCCCCCTTTGTTCAATATTTCCAGGCCCTGTCCTTTTTCCCCTGAAAGAAACAGCTCAGCAATAAAACACTTAATGTCCTCAATACCCCTGAGCAGCCAAAGAACCCAAAGAGATGAAAGTCTGCCACTCTCCAAAAACTGACTGGTGATTCCCCTCTGTGCCTTGGCATTCTGCATCATAATGAAGAGCAGCTTCTAAACACGAGTAAAAACAGGCACCTGTGGACTATCTGGTCATGGCAATGAGGTAAAAAAATCTAAAACCTGATCACAACAGGCCAAGAACTGAGTATCTGAGTCTCTTTATGGAATCCTCCTTAGCAGTTTAGCCACATGAACACAGTTTCTGGCTGCACGCTGAACCATTTCAGTGTTCCCTGTAGTCACACCTATATGAAAGCACTTCTGTACCTGGAAGATGTTATGTGGCCCCTTTTAGAGGAACCTTTTTATACAGACATGACCAGGCCAGGAGCTTGAGTTATAGGTTGGATTCACTTCATTTACCCTGTAGCAGTCTACAAATCAAGTATTTAATCTACAGTTGATTCTCTACAGTAAATGATGACAGTCCAGTACATCTAGAGGAACATTTATCCCGCCTGTCCAAAACACCTGTCTTAAATAGGCCAGATCTGAGTCCCCACTCCAAGTGGGTACGTAGAGAGACTTGCAGTCTAGACTCCCTTAGCAGGCGGAGAGAAATATCCTCTGCCTTTGCTCAATCTGAACCAAATCTGCTCTGAATGAGAAAACACATACTCATGTCACTGGGAGTGGGGACGGAGAGGGGTTGAGACTAAACTAATACAAAATCCTTTTTATAGGGCTTTTAATTACGATGTATTCATGGCAGACAGATGGACACAGAGTTGGTGCACACCAATAGTCTCAGACTGCAGGCCAAGCAAGCTTACATCTCCTAGCACAAAATAATGAAGAGATGTACTTGTCTCCTTTATAGAAAATGAGTGAAAAGATTTGTGGGAATATCAGCCTAGATGCCTGCTTCTGCTTCCCTTGCATCAGGAGCTGATTAACATAACATAATAAATTAATATAAATTATTTATTGTGGCCTGGTCAAGCCCTTTTTGAATGCTCCTATCATTTGAGTATTCAAAATCAATATATGACTTCTTGTCACACTGTGCAATACAAGGTCAATTTTCTGTGTGACTAAACACACCCTCACTAACAGTGATTTTATTTTGTTTGTCATTTGTCAGATATCACAAAGCTGATCTTTGCACAATAGTCCTTATGTCAGTAAGAAAATGTACTGCTTTTCTGCCATAAATAATGTGAAAGTCTTGTCTCTTTTAGCTCCATTCAGCGCTTTGCTTTAACAACATATTTAACCTTGAAGGGCAACAAAATATATTCAAACCAATAAAACATGAAGATATCATGGTATCAGAAAATAAAGGGAAAGTTAAAAACATTTCCCACATGTGGAAGTCACGATTTTCCTGCCTGTAGGCTGCATGGGAAAAATGGCTCTAGAAGCACAGATATGGGGCCACCCAGGAAAATTGTCAACTTTTCTATTTCCTTCCTGAAGTGTCTTGAAAGATACCAGAGCAGATCCAGAAATGCCAAAAAAATTGCTCACTACTGCTGTTTAGTGTTCACAGCTCCCACAGCAGCCCAGGATTTGAGAGCTGCCACAGAGAGATGACTTGCTCCAAAGGAACCCACTTCTCAATCCCTCTCTAACAAGTATGGGAGCAACAAGACTATAAAGCATTACAGATAGTATAGATCTGAAGATATGTGTTGACACAGGAGCTTCTGGTACAAAGAGCTGAAGAAAAGCCTTAACTACAGCCTGTAAAAAACAACAAAATCTGTTAAAACCCTCTTCTGTAGGAAAATGGTATTTGAACACTGTTTTTAAGAAAGAACAGATCTCCCTTCAATGCCACCTCCCTTAGAAAAAAATATGTAACAGTCTATCCCATTCTGACACCCAAAACGATAGGCTTGGGATATCCAAATGCTCAAAGTCCAAGTAAAAAAGTCTCAATTCATTATAATACATTCCCCTACTTCCTCACTACCACATTCCCTACTAAAACTTTGGCTTTTAATTTTCCCTGCCAGCACAGGATGCTTTTTTCCCCAAAAAGCCTGGAAGCTCTTTAACATCTGTTTTCTGACCCATGCAAACAGTGACATCTGTAGAACAGTCTCTGTTACTTCCAGAGTGACTGCTCACAGCTTGCAAATAGTACGTTATTTCTGCAGCTGCCAGCTCTCTGGAATTATTATGGGATCCAAAATACACTTTCAGGTCCAACATGATCATCAGATTCAACCTTCAGTTCACCCCTGTGCTTTCTATGTGATGGTAAATGAAGACTGAATCTGATTCTAGCAATGAGCCCAACCTTTGCTGCTGGACGCATAGAGTCCCTACAGTTGTGCTGCTTGTGCAGAACAGGGAGAAGAAAAATGAGAAAAGCTTAAGTTTTTTGCTTCAGAGTCAGGTCTGCTCTAAGCCCCATCCCCTGGCAAAGACAGAAACACAGAGAAAAGGATTTACAAATGCAATTTCAGAACTGAAACTTCACCACAAGGTAAAATGCCTCAAACACACAAAGCACAAGGTAAGTGCTGAGGATGCTGTTACCAGGAACGTCTGTACAGGTACAGGGCTTTTAAAGGGAAAGAAACCATGCAGCCAAGAGCTTCCTCCACACAACACATAGTTGCGTGAGCACTGGGTTAGCAGGAAGAGACAAATTTGTGTCCTTATTGTACTTAATGACTATAGGCTGTTACTTGCAGTCAAGTCTGAACTACAAGATCATGACTCGTGCTTCTTGGACAGAAAAGGGATGCCCTAGATCACATCACGCACAATCATGAAGGGACAGGAAAAGCAAACCATTGCCCCATTAATAACTCCATGAAACAATATATCATGGTCTGATCATGAAATTCTGGACTCAAAGGGTTTTGGAATTCTACAAGCCAAATTTTCACAGCAATAGCCACCAGAGTCGATCCAACAGTTTGGGACTCCGGACACTTCCTCTCCGCAGGCTGCACTATGTAAGTCAATTGTAGCACCTCTGCCTTATACAAGGTATAAGCTGTTCCCACTGAACGTGCATTGGACTATATTGGAATACCAAACAAAAGCGACACTAGAAGTGAACCTGGCAACATCATGTTTGTTTCATGAACTTGGTATTTTACACTATTTATAGCTTTTAGCCACTACACATTGTAATCAGCGGTGTAATAGACAGTCTGGGCTCAGACAATTTTCAAGGTCACATCAATCCCATTACATGTCCTTGCACTGTAAAGTGGCGTAAAGTTACACCTGCTAGCAAGATAAACCTAAACAGAGATCCTTTTGCATGCCATGCTGTTCTATCTAGAGTTAATATTGGTTACAGAGAAAGAAAGAAGGTCCTTCACAAAGGCAGAGGAATACCATTAAGGCTAAATCTTTCTCACAGTCACCTTGTCACCCCACCAACTCTTTTGCAGAATCACATCGCAGCAGATTCATGCATTCAAGGAACTTTACCAAAGCCTGACCCCCAGAGAGCCTGTGTGACTCAGCTATTCATTGGGCAGATGTGGGCAGTTGCTGTGCCTGGCTTAACCAGCAATACAAGTCAGGCAAGAACGCTCAAATCTTCAAAGCTTGGCACTTAGATTGTACCCACAAAGGCTGTACACATGCCTGCAGCTACCCTAGAACTCCCTAACCTTATAACTCCTTGATTCTTTCAGAGTCCCAGAGTAGGATTTAGAGGAGGACCTGAAAGGTCCTGTTGTTTCGCACGTGCAGTTTGTCGCTGCAGACCGAAGCGAGGTGCAGGAATCTGCACTTGTGTCAGAGAAGCAGCTGCAAAATACAGCTGAAACTTTTGACAGCAGCAGCTGCAGCTGTGGAAAACTGTAACGAGCAGAAAACTGTAATGAGCAGCAGCCTAGATACCAGGCTTTGGGAAGAGCTGTCTCCTTCAACTTATTCTTTTTTTTCCTCTAATTTTCTTAATGAAACGAACCGCAGAAGGGGTGGAAAAGGGACAAAAATGAACAGTAAATAAGAAAGCCCATCTCTGTAGTGGTGCAACAGAAGCAATGACCTATCTGGCTTCCTTATGAGCTTTGGAGAGTGTATGGGTTTGGAGATCACAAAAGAAGATATGTTCAGCCTGCTCCTAATTGGCAGCACTGTAAATCACAGAATTATTGAGTCTGGAAAAGACCTCTAAGATTATCAAGTCTTTGTTTTGGGGTTTTTTTTTGTTTGGATTTGAGGTTTTTTATGTTGTTCAGGAAGCGATTTAATTTCCTGATGTTACGTAGTCGATCTGGTATTGGTGTCTGGGAAGGATGCCCACAGACCACAATTATGTCTCTTATTGACCTGATTGATAGTGATGCCTTGTGGTACATACATGTTTTACTCCACGTATGGAGTGTAAAGGGTAAATACTTCTCTGAGAGAGCCACTGCACTCTGCTGGGTTGGCTACAAGCTGCATCAGTTAACAGCTTTGGGGCTGCAATGGCCATTTCTGTTGTGGGTCCCTTGTATTGGGATTCAAAATCTGTGCAAATGGAAAGGCAAAACCCCCCACCCTGCACAGGTGCAGACCCAGCAGAGTCCAGAACCTCAGCTCTAAACAGGACAAAGAACAGCTTGGCTTGCAGTGCAAAAGCTTGACCTGCTGCAGCCCTGAGAAGCCAGCAGTGCTGCATGGAGGGAGGTGTCCCAGCCCTCCAGACAGAGATGGGGTCTGAGCATGGCTGAAGGCTGTGACATGCTGATGGAAGCCAGCTAAGAGGAATGTCAGAACATCTGACACAGATCTAAGGGACTTGTTTCATGGGATGATTGGCTGTGTGGACACTGAGAGCCTGCTCTTCTAGAGTGACCATCCCATGCACTGACACCTTCCACAAGTCCAAGGAAAGAGCAACAGGCAGCACCCCAGAGAGGACTTGCCTTCCTGACACACCTACAACTCTTCTATCCAAATGTTATCATCCAGGTACCTCAGCATAAAGCAAATTTTATCCTCTTTCTCAAGGCAGTTACAGACTAATAAATGTCCTCAGGTAGAAGTGTGGAGGGGAATTAACTGCAGCCTTTTCACTTCAGGCTTTCAAACCTGCTCACGTGGCTCCTGAGGAGCTGAACTAAGATTGTTCTCTCTCTTGCTCAGACCTCGTGAGAAGTCTTTCTGCCAGGGGCAATGGCAGGGACAGGGGGAGAGCAACCTCATCCTGCAAGAACGGCACATCCTAATGAAGATACTGACAGAACCAGACACCATTGCTGAGTGCTGCAAAGAGAATCTACATAACGTTACTCTAGCATTTCAGTAAAAGTGGCAGCAGTAAAAGGAGGCTTCCAAGAAAGAAGTAACTCCCAAACACTCTGGGAGTGCAGCTGAGTGCATTGCTGCTAGTTTCATTTTGTTACATAAATCACCATTATTATTTCTTACTTCGATGTTAAAAGAGCAGGAGGATACTTGAAATAAAAGGCTGTGCATGCACAATACCCACACAAATAAATCCCAGTGTTCTGTCCCAGCACTGGACATGATGCCCTTCCCTGGCCACTGAGCTGAGCCCTCCCCTTAGGAGGAGAAGGGGAATTTACCACCAAATATACAGTATACTGTAATGAAATGATACCAGGAAACCATACTAACTGGAGTCTGAACGTGTCCTCCACATCACGTTAACCTACTGTTTAAATCATCAGAAAAGACAGTGAGGGAATAAAAGCTCAATCCTCCCAGCCTGAGATCAAAACTGTCATGGCAATATTGGCAGGTTAGACCCTGATTCTTTAAATAGTACATTGCCTTTGTTAAACAAAAGTCATTCTTTTTATTACATAATAGAGATTATAAATAAATGTAAAGTGTGCATGCAGTCAACTGCATATTATACAAGCAATATCTATGTTAATAATTGTTTTCTTTGGCAGGCCAGAATCCAGCTGGACATGCAATATTTACATATCAAAATCCTTGGTGTGTTCAAGTCATATTGGATGCAAGTGAAAATATATATGTATATATATTTACCATATAGACACACAGACACATATATATATGTATAAAGGTATATATACACCTCTGCATATATACTGTATACATATATACACATAGGTAGATGCTAAAAGGGGATTTCATCTTTTTCTGATTCAGGCGATGTGGGCCTTGAAACACTAAAAATATCCTGGCAGGGTATCGGGGCGGGTTGTTGGGGTGATAAATGTGACTTGGGGGAGGAGATCTGGGGGACGTTCTTTTCAGATAATATTTTTAAAATTTCTGCCACCTGTTTCTCAAGGGCAGCCATCCTACTGCTTAGCAGCTGGATATCTTCTTTGAGTTCGTGCTTGACTTCCTGCAGCGTGGTTTGTAAGGCTTGCTCAGGGATAGGGTAGAAGGGATGCCTCGCATCAGCCTGAATGGGGCTGTGCTCCAGAGGGCTGCGAGCCTCACCGGCTTTATCCAAGCGAAGGTCACTTTTTGTTATTCCACTGTCACAGGAGTCTGTTTTCCTCAGTGGGTTTTTATTTACACTGTTATCTGAGTCACTGCACTTGGGGTCATCAGACAGCAACCCCATGGACTCAGCCTTTGTGACGTTGTTCCAGTCCTCCTTCTTCTCTTCATGGGTCCCCATCGTGTTCTTCAGTCGAAGCCACCCTTTCCCATTCCCGTTTTTCATCCGCATGGGACTGTTTACTTTCAGACACTTTTGGTCTCCATTTCCATTTGGCTTGAGCTCCATGGCATCCCTATTGTTCTGTTTCACTGCCTCACTTGTTTTCATGTAAGCCAGGGATGTCTGTATGGGAGTGATCTGAGACACAGTGACCACACTGGTGCCCGTGATGGTGGCCCCGTTCTGCACACTCCGGCTTTCCACCTGAAGCTGGTTCCTTTCTGGGTCTATGTGGGTTGAGCCTTGATTACGCATCTCCTTTTGCTGTTTGAATTTCTGGAAGAGTTTCCGCACAGGATGGTCCACAGGGATGCTCAGTGTCACCTCATTCTTCTGGCGCAGACGTTCCTCTTCTTCCTTCTTGACATCACTGATCTTACGGAAGATGATCTATGGGGAGGTAAATGCACAAAAGAGTCAGTATCCAAAGGACATCACGTATGGCAAACATTGCTGTTTCCCAGCTTCCCAGTATCAAGAGAACAGCCATTTCCCCTTCCTTTCTATCTTAATTTCCTGTAGTGAATTCAAATAGAGCTGATCATAGAATTATAGAATGGTTTCAGTTGGAAGGGGTCTCAGAGATCATAGAATCATAGAATCCTTAGGGATTGAAAGGGACCTCGAAAGATCATCCAGTCCAATCTCCCTGCCACGGAAGAATCACCTAGACCAAGTCACACAGGAATAGATCCAGGCTAGTCTTGAATGTCTCCAGAGAAGGAGACTCCACAACTCCCCTGGGCAGCCTGTTCCAGTGCTCTGTTACCCTCACTGTGAAGTTCCTTCTGATATTTATGATCATCTGTCTCCAAATCCCTGCCATGAGCAGGGACACCCTTCCCTACACCTGGTTGCCCAGAGGCCCATCCAACCTGGAATTAGACTCTTCCAGGGAGGGAGCATTCACAATGGCAATAGCAATAGTTGTAGTGTATTAACTACTAATAGAAGGGACTTACTGTACACATAGCAACCTCAGATACCTGTCACTGTGTGGATAGGATACATACATAGAATCACAGATCCTTAGGGATTGGAAGGGACCTCGAAAGATCATCTAGTCCAATCCCCCTGCCACAGCAGGATCACCTAGACCAAGTCACATATATAGACACTGTGTTAGAAGTACAGCTTAAAAGTGGTTTTATCTTTATTTTTGATGGAGAAGATAGAACCTTGAAGAACTAAAAATATCCCAATACCAAGAGAAGGCAAGAAACCGAATTAAGAGAAGAAAGTGAGCAAGAACCCAAATACCATGATCCCTACCTACCTGTTGCTTAATACTCATAACAGCTCTGTTAGTATCTTTAGTACAGATCAATAGGAGACAGCAACTCAGTAGAGATATGCAGCTCTATGTTTAATTCAACATACACACCATTCCAGACAGTGGAACATCCAAATGCAATCAATCCTTCTTAGCTTTGCTTGCTGCTGGTTTTGTAAGGTTGGCTGGAGGGTGCAATTAGGTTCCTCACATGCTGGATTGTGTGGCTTCACGCAGCAACACATGCATTTCCTGCAGTTGATGAGTCTAATATGTGCGGGTGTGGTGGCAGCACCATGGAAAAGTGCCGAAGCAGGGGTGTGTGATTAATAAACCCCAGCAATATTGTTTCATGACACAATGTCATTTAACACTGCGGTTATTTCACCCTGCAGCATCGCTCAGGCCTCTAGAGAACAAGCAGTCTGAGCCTCCAGCTGTGCAAGGATCCACTTTCTGTTGATTTTTATGCATGCTACTCATATTAAATTTTTTTTTCCTCTATTTTTCTGTTCGTCCTGTTTTCCTGCATGTGGGGCTGATGATGAAACCCTGGTTCTCTGGCTGATGACACTGGAGTGAAAAGCAGCACATGACTAAATACAAACACAAACCCTATAGGGTAGGTGTTGGTAAGAAAAGTACAAGAAAGCCCCTATGATACAGAGACACTCTGCAACAGTCAGCTGTAGGTTTTGAAGTGCCTGTTTTGTGAATGCACTTTCAGTATCTATTTACTTTTTTCAAAATGCTTCTCACCCCTGCCCGTATTTGCAAAGAAATAGTTGCTTTCAAGTCCTACATCTTCAGAAGTCAGCAGAAGAGTGCCACAATGGCTACAGCTCCTTCCCTGCGTGAATCTGGGATGAGCTGGACTTCAAAGCTTCATTAGAGAGCTTTCAAGCACAGTAAATATATCCTCATGCGTTGCCGATGGATGCGGCTGCTCATAATAATTGGGGAAGTTAATATGCATATTAAGAAGCCCATCTGAAAAAGTAAAGCCAACATCCAAGCAAGAAACATGGAAGACACTTTCATCTGACTCCTCTGACCTAGAAGCAGACACACCACACACTCAAACTGGAAGCTCCCCTTCACTAGCACCTACCCTCATGGAGTAACCCTTGCTCAGATATGTCACTCAGGGCAGTAAGAAAATGGAAAAGAAGTTGCCCTTGATTAAAAATGAAGCAATTGCATCTAATTGAGGCCACACTCTCTAAGTGAAGATTTGAATGGTAGGTTGTGTTGTTTCATTCGTGCCTTTCTTTTCCCAGAGAGCAGTGTGGCACCTCTGGCAGATGATGCAATGCTCAAAGCAACCAGATGCAAAGATGTGTCCTCAAGCCCTGTCTCAGAGACAATCATAGAATCACAGAATGTTGGGCTGGAAGGGACCTTTAAAGTCTTCTAGTCCAATCCCCCTGCAGAGAGCAGGGACAGGGACATATTTAACTCAAGCAGGTTGTTCAGAGCCCCATCAAGCATGGCCTTGAATGCCTCCAGGGATAGAGTTTCTACCACCTCTCAGGGCAATCTGTTCCAGAGTTTCACCACGCTCATTGTAAAGAACTTTTTTCTAACAACTAATCTAAATCACTGCTTCCACTCATGTCCCTGTCTAGCTGTGCTGCTATGCCCTGTGCTGTGCCAGACCAGAGTGGTTGAGTCCCTTAAAATAACTGAGGTGGGAAAACATCCTCTACCCCATGTTTCCCTGCTCTCTGGCCATGACCTCATTTCACAGCTTGAACACCCTCTTCTACTCCTGACAGCTTGTGGCTGGTGGTGACCAGCAGCAGCTGGGGATGCTGCAAGGCAGGCAGCTACCCACGGTCTGGCTGGGGGTCTCACTGATCCAGTGTCCACTGCACACTGAATTCACCAATGGAGGAGGCATGAGGGAACTTCAATGACTTCTGTCCTGTTTATAAAGGCCAGAACAACCAAGACTACCAGTTTTTTTGATTAATTTTCAAACAGTTGTGCTTCACTGAAAACTGCCCTCACTTCTCATTTTTTCCCCAGTCTATTCCTCTTCTTTCGTTTTCCCCATCTCTCCTCTCAGTTCAAAACTTCTCCAGCCAGAGTTTATCTCCTTGCACAGAACATAATCACCCATGACAGCTGCTGCTGCCTTCTGCAGAACAAACCTCAACACTTCAGTCTTCTGACACCACCTGTCCCTTATAATCCTGAAGTGGGCCCTGCTGAAACCCAGGGAATCACTAAAGGTTCCTTTGTCCCAGAATGATTTGGCCAGTCATTGCTCAGATTGAGCTGAGCCCCATGGCAGGAGATCTAAGCCTGCTGCTGTGCTTTGGAGATAGCTGAACACATCTATGCTGCAGGGACGGGCAACCAAGGTAGCAAACACCAGTGCAAATCAAGTGAGACCAAAGACCAGTAAACACGAGCAGTCATGAGCATTCTGTTCATTTTATGCCCTTGCAGTGGAGATGACACATCCCCAAAATCTGCTGTCACCTCCCCTGGAGATGCTCATTCAGCGGCCTGTAGGGTGAAGGGTGGAGCATGGCAGAACTTTTTGGTTAAACATTTGCTCTTTCTCTGCTTGGAACAGAAAGTGTTACACCCTGGAATGTCTATAAGCAGCTTGTTTGAAGAAGCAACCCTGCTGGCCTCTGAATCACCAGAAAATGCACAGGGACTCAGAAACCCAAGGGTTAGCTGGGAGTCAATAATTCAGGACCAATCTGCCTTGGTAGAGCCTCATTTCCAAGTGAGCAAAGGTGGCTGATGGCCAGTCCTATGCCTACCCTTCCCTGGTATTTTCATGACACCTGGAATTGTTCACAGGTGTTCCCTTTTTCACTCTGAAACACTGAACCAAGCAGACCCTCATATACTGGCTGACACTGTGAGATTACAGCTTTTTGGAGACCAGGGGCTTTGTTCTCCAGCTGAACTACTCTGTCAGCAGGAGGAAACCATTAAACCATTTCCCCTTGTGTCATTCTGTGGAGGCCATCCTCTCCTCAGGATGTCTACCCTCAACCCAGAAAGCCTAGCACAGCAGGGACCTGGTCTTGTTCAGGACTACTTGATACTATTAGAATACATACAAGTAAAAAAAAAGATGCTCTTTCAGAGACAAAGAACTGGGGGGCAGGGGGTAGATATGTGAATTCTAGCAGTAATAGTTGTTTTTCATTACCAATTTTTTCCATATTAGGAATTTTTTCATGTGGTTGGATTTCATCCACTTCTACAGTGGTTTAAACTAAGCCAGAATAGTATTAAATGTATTTACATGGAGACTTAATTCTATTAATGTCTAATAACTATTGCTGGCTATTTCTCTCTACAAATGAGAACAGAAAAACACCTCATGCAATCTGGAATTCCTTAGCAAATTGGGAGAGGCTTATTTTGAAATCTTAAATTGGATGAGCTATTTCAGTTGTCCCTGACCCTTTTCAAAGAGGTTACACATAGCCCTGTCCAAATGTATGTCCCAGGAATAGACACAAACCCCAAAGGAGTTAATTAGAAGAAACTGAATTAACTGTGTGTATAGCACATCTCAACAAGCAAAGAGCAATACCCCTTTCTCACAACAAGTGCTAAATTCATTAGTGTGATGGAAATTCAGTGTAGGACTTCATTTTCTTTATGGATGGGTTTGTGAAAGACTGCCCCATGCAACACGAATTCTGTCTCATGAGACCAGGCTTTAAAAGTATTTATTTTGGGAAGGAGAGGGAATGGAGGTGATGTTAATTATTGAGCTGGCAAAGGTTAAGTAGAAGTTAACTGATGGCCAGCCCTGGGAACTGAAGTGTTTGTGTTATCTATAAAGGCAGGCACAGAGGAGACAACAGCAACTTGAGATTCTATATTTGATTTTAACCCCAACCTCCTTTCTCTCCACTGTGTGTTGAGAGGTAACTTGTGTGACTGTGAATTCAGCACAACAGCATTTCCAAAGATGGGCCTTACCAAAGATACTGCTGTTGTACATTACTGCTGGACCACTTATGTGACATGCCAGCTTGTGCTGCCAAACCCAAAGCCAAGCGCAAAAGAGGGTGGCAGCACAGAGAAGTCAGGGAGTCAGCTGAAGACTAAGACACATACGGGTTCTCCTATCCACTGCTGAATTAATCAGAGAACCTGTGGTCTTGCCAGATGCTTTGAAATGCATCCCCTGATGCTGTCTATCTTTTATACCAGTGCTATGAAACTCATTCCTCCATGACCTTGTTCCATTCACAAAGATGCCTTAATAAGTGACTCCAAGGAAGGCATGTGAATGGATTAAAGCACTAGTAGAAGTCTTTAAGAAATGCACTAAGTTCTTAAAAGTGGCAAATACTTGACCAGAGATCATCCTGTCCCATCCCTAGAACATCCCATGCTGTTGTTAGTGGCATTCAATACACTCCTGCCCCTCACCACGGAAAGTATAATGGTGGCGCAAAAGGGCCCTCAGTTGTCATGGTGATGAATGCAGTGGGTGTGCACTGAGTGAGACAGAGGGAAAGCCATAAAAAGCCATCAATGTAAAGATTTTCACAGTGACTAATAAACTCCAAGTGAGCAAGCTGTGGTACCCTACACGTGTGGCTGATGGGTAGGGGATGCTGGACTCCTGTAACAAGGGGAGATCTGTCCTGGGGGAACTGGTTTGACAGTTCTTTGAGCATTTCTTTGGCACCAAAAACTGGAACAGAAAGCAAACTCGACATTTCCGTCCCCACAGCTACATACCTCCATGCAGAGCCAAAGAAATAGCCCTGCTGTGAAGCTAGATTTGGGCTGCAATCAGCATCTGACAGGTCACACTCATTAATGCACAGGCAAGGGTGATGTGGGTGGTGGAGACGCCTCAAAAACTTATTACAGAAGTAACTACCTCTTCTCTATTACTATTTTGTAGAAGCCACATATCACTCATCTATTTACTCACAATCCAATGTATTTGTCCAGATCCTTGTAGTTTTGTTCCCACTTAATAAAGGAAAACATCCTAGGAGGCACCTTAATTCAATATTGCTGCCCTCAAGACAGCTACTCACTGCTCCCTTCACCAGCTGCCCTGAAAACACGATCAGTGAAATCATACACGTTAATAAATTTGAAGAACTAAACCCAGCTCTTTTTAACTGGGACTTTGGCAATGATCCATCCAAGAGCACAGACCCACAGTTGGACTGGAAAGCACTGCAGATGGAGTGAGTGGGATGAGTGGACGGAGCAAGTGGGAACTTTCCAAGGCTGCTTCTGTGATGAGGCAATGTGTTACTGAAACGCTGCAAGCACATATTCCCCACTTTCTTTGGCAACGATGCTAAGAAAAGCCCCAATGCATACAAGTGGAAACAATAAGGGAGGCTTAATTCATGCTCAGGCTGCACAACATAAAACAAATACAAAAACCTACTACTAATTTTCACGTCTCGGAGAGCACTGCAGAAAAGCAATTGCCATTTTTCTCATGATAATGAGCGAGGCAAATTTGTGTCAGATCCAACATTTAGACACCAAGTGCCCCAATCCATGCAGACAACTGTGCTATTTTCCTGCTTCTAAGAACAAACTACAAAATGCACTCGACTTCCAGGGTGCACACACTCAGAATAGGGTTCCCATGAAGCTAGGGTCTGCATCTGAACTCATCTTCCAGGAGAGAGAAAAAGACACTTGGCTGGTGTGAGTCATTTCACCTGCAGCGAGATGTTAAAGCAGGTCGGACAAGCTGTACCCTGAAATGCCTCTTTGTCTCCTGTGTCCATACCAGGAGCTTTCTGCCTGCCGTTTGGATGCAGACAATCTCCATGTAATGGTGAGTAAGAAGCATCCAAACTCCTGCCTCCAGCAGTGCAAATGTCAGGATTTGGCACAGAGCACATGAAAAGCTGCTTTCCTCCAAAGCTTTTCTGTGTGTCCCCTTCATTGATGCTATTTTTATTCCCCATGGAGTGCTGGTGTATTGCCAGTTCCCGGCTGGGATGCATTCCCCACCCAGCCTCAGGGACCAGCCAGTACTTGCAGATAAACACTATTATTTTAAAAAAACCACAGTGGCAGCAGAAGCAGCAACTGCCCAGAAGACCATGCCAGGCTGGTGGGTCTATGTGAGAGCTTTGGCAAAACCACAGGTTTTGTTCACATGGAGCAATGGCACAAGCCACCAATAGGTAAGAAAATGTCCCCCTACTCTTGCCCTGCCTCCTGGGAAAACCCTTCAGCAGTTGGTGAAGATTTTAGGAAATTTGAGCCCACTTGGGATGGCTGTGTCTGCTCCTGTACAACCATTATTTTGCATTACAAACCTCACCCTACCCCTAGATGTTGCAGGATAGACCCTGCTCAGATCTCTCCCACCATCATCACTGTTCATTGCTAAGGGTTGTCACCACCAGAAAACACTACCCAAACTGCTTTGATGAGTTCAGTGAGACTAGGATGCTTCATCCCTCAGTTCTTGATGACCAGCCCTGTCTAGCTGCCAAAACATCATATCTGAGACTCTCTTTTATGAGGGTCAAGGCCAATTTATCATATGTAACCTCTGGTAAGCAGGCTTGCTCCAAAGCTGAGGCATTTTTTAATCCTAGGCAGGTCATGGAGAACAGGATTCAATATTAATAGTTGCATCTTAAAAAGCTTTAAAACTGCTTTCTTCAGGCTTTTCTAAAATGAACTTTCAAGGTGTTATCAAATCTTCTTTTAATTTACATGAATTAAAAAGTACTTAAGTTTAAAAAGTTAAAGAATTGAAAGAATGGACAAAAATTAATGAACAGGAAATTACCTCACAGAAACCCTTCTGGCTGCAGTTAGTGAAGCCCTGTAGCTCAATCTGAAAGAAGAGCCACAGACCATCTGTATTTGTCCTTTAAATGAAAGTTCAGCCTATGCACCTGACAGGGAGCCAGAGACACCTGGGCAGCAGGTGTGAATGCAAACCTGCCTTTGGAATGGGTGTAAGAAGCTGCTGCCACGCACTACATCCAGACTGCTTCTCTGCCTTAAAAAATCTCTTTCATTGCAGGTTTACAGCCCTTCTGAAATAGAGAGGGTGATGGCAGCATTGTCCATGAGATGCAACAATTCCAGCTCTTGACTCCATGGAGGGTATCATGGCAAGAAGGTAGGCACAGACAGCTAGGATGGGGAGATCAAGCCAGCAAGAGCAGCAAACAACAGCAAAGAGCTAGCAAGGTGCACTGACTCTGACTCAGCTTCCATTAACAGCCTTTTGGTAGGTTTCATGCATGACAACAGCCTTGGACCATGGTGTCCTGCGCTAGCAAGAGTCTCTGCTATCAAGAAGCTCAGTCAGACACTCTGCCAAATATGACAGTGACAAGAAACCTGGCAGAAATGGAAGGGAGCTGAAGCCATGAAAAGTGAGAGCCAACAGGGACTGCAGCCAGGGTGCCTCTTTCCAAATGCAAACTGCATTTAGGTTGCTTCACCTAATTTGCTCCTGTAAATCTCCGTGTTCTCTTAGCTCACTTTATTAATTTGCACTGAGGATGCAGAATAGATGACCTCAAATGATGGCTTTATTGTTTTTCTGCTTTGCACACCACTCAAATAGCTTTGCTTTGATGTGAGATTCAGCCTCAAAACCAAATTGCTCTAACAACTGTTTTAATTGCTCTCCAGTAAATTCTCCTTAATCCTCCTGTCCCAAGTACTGCTTCGTGTTAAACCAATGCTCCATCTGTGTGTGGGAAACGAGCGGCTCTCCTTGGCTGTGCAGTGAGAATGACTGACTGCTGAGCAATTAGTTAATCTCCAGGATAGGAGTGTTTCACTAAACAGTCTTTCATGCTGGATTTTGGAGGAAAAGAAGATTTTTGTAGGTTAGTCTGCTGGCTGCTTGAAAGAAACAGTAAATAATAGCCTTTCTGCAAATTTCCATTGATCCTGACTTCACAGGCTCAGTAACATGAAAAAGGAAAAGCTTGCTACCAAACGCATTCTGATTTTGCTTTGGAGACACTGTTCCCAATGTAGTTTCCTCCTAAGCCATTACAGATCTGACTTGTAAGAGATATGAAGATTCCTAACCCAAGTAAAAGAGATGTCATTTCAAGGAAAGGAGAATCATATCCATTATGTTGAAAAGGGGAAATTTAAAGGCGTTTTATGTACAAAAAAGGGGTTAATCTTTTCATCATGGCTTAAAGATCTGTGGCTCCCAAGCTGCTCATTTAAATAAAAAACAGGGCATGTGAGGAGGGAAAGGCCCTTCAGAAAATCCCAACAGGAGCCAATGACTGATTTCCCCAAGTCCAGAACTTCCATCACCTTGTTACTGCCTACTCTTTGTTTTAGAAGTTGCTTACTGTAGGTCAAATTTTAGTCTGGGTCCATTTTATGTTTGCAGTCAATTCACAGAGCACCCACCTACTCTTGCAGAGAGAGATATCTGTGCATGCTAGCAGCCAATTAGGCTGATCTGCATTTGCAAACAAGCATGCAGATGTTGGGAGTTTACTCCATCTCCTTCATATCTGGTATGGATCTGAAGTCATCCTGTCCTACTTTAAAACATCTCTAGACTGAACAAGAATGAGAAGAGAAGCAAGCAGGGATCACATCTGTCACAACCTGACAACATCATAACCCAAGATGATACAGCACTGGGCCGGGATTCAAGAGAATGGATTATTCCGCTGGCCTGACCCTTGGCCAAGCAGGAGGTCTTGTGCAAATCACAGTCTCTGTCTCCATCTCTCCCAGCATAACAGAGTATAAAAACACTGCCCTCATTTCAACAATTAGCTGGAAATCCCTCTGTCACTGCTATTGACAACCCAGAGAGTAAGATCCATGGCTGACAGCAGACAGTGACCACAGGCTTGGCCTGTTGCCCAAACTGGGGTAGTTCACTAAAAAACAGTCACTAAAAAAAAATACACGTAAGTGTTTCAGGTTTTCAGCTCAAGGGCCCAAAGCACTGCTTCCCTGATGTCTAGGGCACTGCACAAGGGATGTACAACACTACATGAAGTCCTTTCCTGATGCATCAGTGAAACCTGAAACATTGCAAGGATCAGTCAGATCTCAGCTTGTGTGATCGGTGTTGATCCTTCAAATGGTGCAACTACACTTTTACCTGAGCATGTGTTCAGCTAAGGAGACAAAAGAAATGCCAAAGCCTCTTTCTCTGTTTGCACAACTGCCTACATTCACACCAACAGAAGACCAGCTTTTGGGAGCAACTCAGTCTTCTGGATCAGGACCTCTTCACTTACCTAGCCCAGAGCACCTCCTGCTCAGGTATTCCACAATTACAGAGACCTCCTTCTCTTCGTGCTGCAGACAAAAGCAGTGCATGAATTTGCTCCTCCTGCAGCCTTAGCTGCTGTATTTGATGCCTGCCAGGATGTGTGTTTCTGCTTGCAAAGCAGGGATGAAGAAGGGCACTGAGCAACTTTGGAGAAAGGGAGCTTTGCTGTGTTTTTTTAATCAAGACTGTGGAACTGAAGCTGAGAACTTCTTTTGCTGGTTTGCCCTCAGTATTTTCTGTTTTCTTCACTTAAACCAGAAAGCAGATGATTTCGTATATTGCAGAACAGCCAGATTCAGACCTATTTCTCCAATACTATCACAGACATGCTTTCCTTTGGTGCAGAAGAGGTATGCTCTGTGCATTTTATTACAGATGAGTAAACGGAAAAAGAAACCCCTCAAAGAAAGCAGCCTTTGCTCTGCCCAGTGCAGTGCTATGCTTCTGAGCATAAAGAGGGAAAGATGGTTCAAAGCCTCCCAATGACAGCAAGGCGGTTTGAGCTCAGGGCAGAGAGCAGAAATTATGTTCTCAGGGATGGCAAAAAGTGCCAAAAGACTTTTCAAGCTGCTCTTCAGCCTGATTTAATTCGGAACAGAAAATCAATCAACAATAATAACATGTGGTATTAACCTATCACTCTTCTTTCCCTGTGTTGGAGAAAGTAAGATTCACATTGCTTTTGTCAGATGCCAAAACCAGGGCACAGAGAGGTCATGTATCACTTGCCCAGGGTCATTGAGCTCATCCACTAAACAAGTGGATGAGCAAAAGGGAACCAAGGTTTCCAACCTAGAGGCCGAAAGTAGGAAAAAGAATACATATATATGTATTAAGGTAAAATACAGTCATTAATATAAAATTATCTTTCTTTTCATGACAGTTCAGTCTGAGAAATACGGTTCTGGATTTGGAGGTCAGGACAACTTTGTTGCTGTTCAGAGTTGTGTTGGGAAGTGGGGAGGGAGCGAAGCAGCATGATCTCTTTTTATTTAGTGATCATTTTCAGAAGGTCTTGCATTTATTCTAATTAAATACAGCTAAATCTTTGTGTTCAGCTTCCGGAGAGCCCATCTGGTGACAGACCCAGTATTCCTAGTATATCTCTAGCATAGAACAGGAGCCTAGAGGATTTGTAGAATTTGTGGGTTTTATTCTGTGGTTTTGCCTCTTAAGGGTTTCTGCCTGAAGACCAAATGGTCTAAATAAATGCCTGAGAGAGACTCTCCATTTACAAAATAATACATCAGCACAAGAATTGCAAATTGTTCCCAAAATGAACTATTCTCTGCTCTCTAAGTGGAAATTTAAATTAATTGGAATCATTATGGTTCTCTTTTTTTCTCCCTTAAATATTACTGCACCAGACTATAAAGTGCTTGAAATTTAATCTGAAGTCTTCAGACCTGAAAAACTGTTTTGCAGCTGAAAGCTTCTTGATCTTTTTCCAGCTATATCCACTGGCCTAACAAAAGAAAACACCTCTTGCTATCAGCCTTGCTTTTGACATTGAGGGCACTTTACCTGGTGTTCAGAAACTTTGCTTTTATACAGAATGTGCTAGCAGCTACCCTGTTTGTTCACTTCATCATATTCAAGGTTTTGTTAATTTATTGAAAAGCTTTTGTATCAGGAGCTTCAATTAAAACAATGCACTTCCAGTGCCATGCAATGTAGAACACCATCAGTTCTGTTTGGAAGTGATGAGTCAGAAATGAAGAAACAATTTTAAAGGACAGAACATATGAACAACAGACCCAAACGAAAGGGATGATGGATGGCCTCTGCCCCTCCGAGAGCCAAGGCATCAAACCTTGTGGTATCTTTCAATATCATGTGGCTAGACATGTCACTGTCAGACATTCCTCATCTGAACCAGGTTTAATAGTGAAGGAGAGCCACTGACTCCACATTGCATTACAGTAGTGTTCCCCCTAAAAAGGCAGGATTAATTAGGCTCAGT
The DNA here is from genome assembly GCA_013397515.1 of Upupa epops. Taxonomy (NCBI): domain Eukaryota; kingdom Metazoa; phylum Chordata; class Aves; order Bucerotiformes; family Upupidae; genus Upupa; species Upupa epops. The sequence goes on from VZRI01001178.1 coordinate 269,782, forward strand.
TCAGAACAGCTCTAATCTGGCTCTGCTGCTTTCAAAAGCTCACCCTGCACCACAGTTCTGCTTTCAGTCAAGCAGCCATACTAACATTACTTCAGAGTTACTTCTCTTTCTTCTTGACCCATAAATACAGACTACTGACAGAACAGAGAAGACCAAACGCACCTCAACCAAACTCACAGAAGTGCTGCCAGTGCTCATTCCTTTTCTACAGACCTTCTGGATGAAACCCAAGCTCCAATGATTGCTGGATATATCCCCATGCCTGCCTTCACTATAGGATGCCTGGAAAACAAAGCCACTGGGATGCTGCAAGAGAGAATGGGCTGGGGAAATTCAGCTCATTTCTGCTTCTCTGCTCAGAGATGTCAGAATGAAATCCACAGGCAGCATGATCTGGAAATATATTTAAATTGAAAACTTGGAAAAGATGAAAACCTCTGGCAGGTGATTCACTGAAAGATAGGGACAGCCCAACTGCAAAACAGACATGAAATAACTCAGTGAGGCCATTGATGAAATTTATCATTGAAATTTATCAATTATAATTTAACAGGAAAAAAGACCAAAACATTATTTAAACTTCTAATATCTCCCTCCTTTGACTATAGAAAGCTCTGCCAAATAATCATAACAAGCATCCCTGGGATTCTTCAAGAGAAACATTTCACTCAGCAAGAGCTGAAAAGTTCCCTGTTGAGGTTTCTCAGTTGGGAATGTGAGAGCAAGAAGTGCTGACTACTGAAACTTACTGTAATTGCCTTTAATACGATCAGTGCTTCAGTGGGGAGGAACCCCTTGAGGAAAAAAAAATAGACCCAAGACATAAGCATGCAGACACTGAAGAATATCCAGTCAGGAAGAAATATTCTCTAAAAAGACCTGCTGCTTTCACCCAACCATCTCCCTCTAGCCAGAAGAGCTGCCACTGAGAGCTTTGTAGCTCAAGAGACCGAAGGAATTAGTTTTTATAAGCTTCTGCAATTGTCATCAGAGCAGAAGTCTTCTATTTATGGCATAATCAATGGGAAAAAAATATAGAGAACAAAGATCCCACCTCAGCAATGTTGCTAGTGCTTCTTCATATATGAACCTGCAACAGCAAAGAGCTCTCCCTCTCTGGGACAGAGATTGGAGGAATGCATCATCCACAGCGAGGAGAGCCTGAAGGAGAGCTATCCACTGGCTAGTGAGCTCCCTACGACAGTATGGAAATACTGCATCAGCCATGTGAAACCTCACAACAAAGAGAAGTGTGAAGCTCCTTGAAGGTTACTTGTGCAAAAATTAAGTTCCTAATGATAGTTGTATCTGAGCCTCTTGTGGGCAACACCAACAGGTTGCCTACATGACAATCAGCCAGGGAGGACAAAGTGTTCTGCCTGTCCCCAAAGGGACCATTAGATGCTTTCTCTAACCTCAGAAGATGTTGCATCTGAGGAACTCAGCAAGTGGTGGCTGTAGAGCTTTGTACTTATATCAGAAGGGTATCAGCAAGGTGAAGAGACTGCACAAATGAGTGGGGTTATGGGGATAGGATAAACAGACAGTGTGGTGAAGAACCATTTCCTTCCCGTTTACATGCTGAATGCATTAAACCAATCCCTGGGCTTTCACGGCAGTACACTAAGGCTCGGCTGCATTGGATTTTAGTGGTCTGCCTATATTCTAGTTATGAGCATCATTCTATTGCATGCCAGCATTTAGTCTACTCTCAGGGAAAAGGTCCTTTTCTGTTTTTATGTGGTTCTTGGTGATTTTCCCTAGTACCCCTATCACAGCCATCACCTGTTTTCTAGATGTGGATCTCTTTAAAGCTCACCAGCACTGTTTTTGATCCTATCCATGTACTCAGGCACAGACACAGGATACTCCTTAGGGAATGAACCTGCTGTTTTTGCAGCCTTAGCTTATCTCATTGCTCCAGACCCAAACAAATTAGTTTGTAATCTTCATTATTGTACACTTTGGCAAATCTGGCTTTAAAGGTGATCAGAAATGACCTCCTCATGTAATATTGGAGTCAATCCAGGGATTCATTCCCTCTTCCTGTCTAAGGCTAGTAAGAAAACCCTGTACCTGCACAAATAACAGGTCTTTGCAATCAATACCATTGATCATTCTCTATTTCCCTATTTGTGAGCAGGCTGCACCCTGTTTACATACTGTTTCCATCCTTTCTACCACTCCCTGTACACACAGAATTAACAAAGCACCAGCTGGTACAAGATAAACACCACAACGAGAATGCAGAGATACCAGGCAGAAGTGGCACAGATCTTTACCTCTGGCTCTGCTACTTTTCATCTCAGATGCTGCCTTTGCTTCCCAGAGGTCCTTTTTACCTCTGAGACTTTTGGCTACAGCACTCTCTCTGCTTCTCTTTGGTTTGATTTTTTTCTTTTCTGATGTCTAAAAAATCCAGTTAACCCTAAATCTCCAACATGTGACAGCAGTTCTCCAGTCTTCTCCCTGAAGGTCCTTGTCCAGGCACATCTAGGAGGCTGACTTTCTTCAGTGAGGTCTAGCACACACCTTAGATGCTAGAGGATGCTTACATCTCTGCCAGATGTTCCAAACCATGAGGCAGGGCAGATCCACGAAGAACATCTGCTCACAAGAAGGCTAGAAAGGTTGAAGGGATTTAGGGATTTTTGCAATTTCAGTCTCAGCACAGTCCTTACCTACCCTATAAGCAGCTATTTGATACATGAGTCTGAATCTGAGTGTAACTGCTCTGGGAGGAAGCTCTTCATGGGACATGTTACTGATATAGCACAGGGAGAACAGTGCCTTCATTCAAACTTTCTGACAAATGCTTTGGACTGGGGCTGATGGTTCATGTGGTGGTGCTGAGCTAGTAAATTATTATACATCTACTTTTGTAGAACATCTTGAGGGTATTGGCCAAGTCCTTTAATAAATGGAACCAGGGACAATTAATAACACATGGAAAACATGCATGATTCAGTTCATCCGTTTATGTCTCTACTGTAGCTTTCTTTGGCAGGAGGGCTAATACAGCCTGGGAGAAGGATGGGGGTCATTCATAATTGAGCTGCTCTGAACTCCCAACATCTGTTCCATTTAAAAATGGATTTGCCATAGACATATGATGAAGACAGAAATCCATTACAATGGCAGGCAGTCCAGAAAGGCAGAGTTGGTGAAAATAGTGAGGGTAGGCACAGAAATTAAGTGCTGAGATGCCAGGATACTCTGACAAGGCTGGGGACATAGGGAAGGAAAACTGGATGTCTGTGCACCGAGGAGCAAAAGATGGGTATGAATGGAAAAGCTAAGTTAATCTTAATAACAATGCTGCCTCAGCTGACCAGTAGAAATTCCTGCTTGGAAATGGCTCGGTTTGCTGCTGTCATCTACTTAGGACCCCTTTTTCACTTTTTTAAGGGAATGAATAGTGGCTCCAGACAAAATCTGTGATAACAGAGGTGCCCCTGTAAAACAAAAATGAGGACAGTGAAACGTCTACCATGTACTCACAGAGCAGTAAATAAAGGTTGCGTCCCCCTGCTCTGGAGGTACAGTGACTGATGGAAATATTTAGATAGGAAGCACTATACAAAATCTCCTGGCAGCTGACATAGCTCTGTAGAATTTTAATAAAATAATAAAAAAAATCCACCTACAAGTCCAAGAAGAGGTCCCAAAGTTCAAAAGATCACCAACAGCTTAATTAATGGAATTAGGAGAATCAGACTTTCACATCTGCTCACACCACACTCCTTATTTTATCAGTAACTTATATCTGAAACCATATTATAGTTTTGTTATCTTTAGGAAGGGAAACAAATTAAAACTAATGGCTGTAAAAAATAAGATGTAAAAATAGGAGGAAAAACATGGATTTGTTACATATATTCCAACCTAAACACACGGAACATTGCTCAAAAGTGTAATTATAGGGGGAACAGCTTATCTCAGGTGTTTCCTAGAATCTTCCTGTCCCTCCTGGCAGGTTTGTCCACCTCTCGTATAAAGCTGCCCCTCCAGACTCCCATTGCACGGGCCCTACATGGATGCAGCTTGTTAAATCACAGCAACTGGCTGTCAATTAAAAAAGGCAGTCAATCAGCTATCGTCAAGCTGGAGGTGACAGACTAGGGGTTATTTTTAACTAAAACTAGTGAGATCCATGCAAGCCTCCCCACAAAGTTTTTCTTGCACTTCGTATGTGGTTTTATACTTTCCTACATGCGCTGTTTCTTTGCTGTAGAAGGCAGCCCAAAAATAATGCTCCAAGTGAGGCAAATCTCAGATTTGTAAGGCTGCAATGATTATCACATGCTGAGCCAGCGCCTTTGAGTGCTACTGCATCAGCAAAGGGTGTGCTGCAAAACACTAGGTGGGTGGGTTTGTACTCGCACAGAAAATACTTGCAAGGAGTTTCATTTAGCATTTTAGAGGCTTAAGCCATACAACTGGTGAGGAACCTTTCTGTGCAAGCCAAGGGAAAACCTGTTTGGAGGGGAGAAGACAGGAATGAATTAGTACCATCTCCTGTGCAAAACAGCTGTGAAATTATTACTGATCATTTACAGATTGGTCAAAATGCAACTCATTCACTTGAGGGAAAGGTAAAGCTCTTTCAGCTCCTTGTAAAGCCTATGGGAATTCATTCATATGATCTCAATGGACAGGTAGGAGTTCTCTTTCCCCAGGCATAGTTTTGGATGTGCTGCAACTGGCATTTGCAGTCCTGCAGATATACATTTGGGAGAGTGAGAGTGTGGTGTATATACCTGCAAGTCATGTTGTGCTGCACCACAAAAGCATCTGGCTCTCTATTCCAGCAAGCAGTGACAGATCAACTGGAGCTCTTGGAATTGATCAGCTTGGTTTTGTAACATTTCCCCCTTTTTGGCAGTTACTGTGTTGGAAAAGTTGTAGCTCTACATAGTAATTCGGGAAGAAGACATCCATTGCTCAGGGTGAGTTGGTTGGAGGGGTATGAGATAACACAGAAGACTTCTTTCCCCACTCTCTGTGCAAATCCTACCTGCTAGGAAGCTGGTGGCCTCAGCTTTTGTTGTGGTGCTAAGTTAAGGAGGTGGCCCACAGGCAGGGAGCCACCCGCAGCAGCGGCATCACAAAATAAATTGGCTACTCTCAGCAGTAACACAAACACATTTGTAACACACCCACAGCTTATTAGGCACCAGAGGAGTCACACAAAGCTGTGGGGAGATGAGCTTTGTCAGGATGCTTGCCCAAAGGACAGCCTGCCATTGAGCTAAGCCTGGCAAAGCCCACAAGGGAAGCTCAGGAGCAGGGATCTGCTCAGCTCTGCTGCTGGTTGAGCTGCTGGGGCCTGTGTTCATCTCCAAATCAAAACACAGGGGAGGCTGATGAGAAAAACCTTCCTAAATGGCAATAAAACTGAAATGGCGAGGTTGCTTCTCATTGCACCACAAACATTCCCTCCCCTTCCTTAGCAGCTGGAAGGAATTAAAAGCATCAATTTTAATCGATAATGGGAGCTGAACACAAAATGTTTATTTTTTTAATATTTACAGGATTAAAACTATTAAACCTTTGCTTTTTTTAATCACTATTCAAGTTCTGTAGACTGAAGGTAAAGAACAACCCAAGCAAAGTAAGTCGCCAGAGCAGAGGAAGAAAGCCCACTCAGCTCCCCATTCAGTGCCCAGAATCACTGAGGCTGGAAAAGACTTCTGAGATCCTCTAGCTCAGCTTATGACTTGTCCTCATCACATCAGCCAGAACATGGCGCTAAGGGCCACATCCAGTCTTTTCTTAAGCACCCCCAAGGATGATGACTCCACCACCTCCCTGGGCAGTCTGATCACCCTTTCTGTGAGGAAGGGCTTCCTAGAATTCAACCTAACTCTCCCCTGGTGCAGCTTCAAGCCCTGCTCTCTCATCCTATCACTAGTTGCTTGGGAGAAGAACCTGACTACCGTCTGACTACAATTTCAATTCAGGTAGTTACAGAGAGTGATAAGGTCCCCCCTGAGTCTCCTCTTTTCCAAGCTGACCCCAGCTTGGAAACCAAGCTCCCTCATCCTCTCTTCATCAGACTTTCCCTCTAGATCCTTCACCAGCCTTGTTGCTCCTCTGAACCCACTCCAGTACCTCATTCTCTTTCTTGAAGCGAGGGGCCCAGAACTGCCTCCTGTATTCAAGATGAGGCCTCACCACTGCCAAGTACAGAGGAAGAATCATGTCCCTAGTTCTGCTGGCCACACTATTCCTGATCCAAGCCAGGATGCCATTGGCCTTTTGTGCCACCTGGGCACACTGCTGACTAATATTTAGCAGGTTATCGACCAGTAACCCCAGGTCCCTCTCCAC
>VZRI01001178.1:280607-381402 GCA_013397515.1 Upupa epops
AGACTGCATCTGGAGTATTGTGTCCAGCTCTGGGTCCCTCAGTTCAAGGAGGACACAGTTGCTGGAGGGTGTCCAGCGCAGAGCAACAAAGATGATGGAGGAAGTGGAGCACCTCCCTTATGAGGAAAGACTGAGGGACCTGGGTCTCTTTAGCTTGGAGAAGAGGAGGCTGAGGAGTGACCTCTCATTAATGTCTATAAATATGTGAGGGGTGGGTGTCAGGAGGATGGAGCCAGGCTCTTCTCAAGGTCATCTAGTGAGCAATAGGTGCAAGCAAGAACAGAGGAGGTTCCATATAAATATCAGAAGAAACTTCTTCACAGTGAGGGTAACGGAGCATTGGAACAGGCTGCCCAGGGGGGTTGTGGACTCTCCTTCCCTGGAGACCTTCAAGACCTGCCTGGATGTGTTCCCGTGCAACTTGGTCTAGGTGATCCTGCTCTGGCAGGGAGATTGGACTAGATGATCTTTCGAGGTCCCTTCCAATGTCTAATAATTCTATGATTCTAGTCTATGAATGTTTGAAGTGGGCTCTTCTGTCCCATACACATTCAACATACAAGTCTAGACAGCATCAGAGGTGGTACAAGATGTAAATCAGCAAAACAGCCCTTTAGGAAATATTGCAATGGAGTATTAACATATCTGGAAATAGCTGTGAATGCAGTTAAGCCGAACAATAAAAAGGCTTTTTTAATTGCCTTAAGCGAAAGCTTTTTTGAGCATGATAGAGGCTGCAGAGTCTGCCAAGATGTGAACAAAATAAAGCCAAATTGATTTTTCAGGGTATAACTTATTTGCCCCGTAATCATCTAAACTGTTACCACAGCTACACTATGGCTATAGGACCGCATTTTCTGGGAAAACATGCTCATATGAAAGCAGAAAAACCCCAGACAACTAAAGATGAGAGAGGGACTGGAAAGGGCAGGAGAATCTGAGATGAGGTAAAACATTCTGTTCTCGCATGGAGATGGAGAAAGGAATTTGGAAAAGATGAATTGGGGTGCATTGCTCTTCTTGGAGTTACAGGTGAGGAGAGTGAGGAGAGAAAGTAAGAGGTGATACCTTAGGCTTACACAGCTGGGAAGGGTGTCCTTCACCATGGTCACAGCCAAGTTGCAGTTATGAAGCCAGAGCTGTAAACACCCGAACAACGTCATGGGCTGCACAGCTCACGTCAGTGTGTTTTGCCCGGGGAAGTGGAGAAGCATGTCACCATGCCTGGCTGGGGAACCCCTCTGTGTCTCCTTGCCTCAGCTAGGGTCAACAAACAGCAGAATGTTGATGCAGACAGGGAAAAGGAACTTGCCACACATACTCTCATCAAGAAGATGATCAAATTAATTTTCAGTAGGCTTGAGCAACCTTCAGTAGGCTTGTTTGTGAGCTACAAACTCTGAATTAAGTCATGCCAAAAGCCTGCTGGCCATGTAAGCTGTAATAGAAATCGATCCGTTGGATCTGCCCTTTCAGAAGTTTGATCCTGTGCTCCCTGGGACCTTTGCCATTGGCTCAAACCAGCAGAGGCAGAAGCTGCCCATGCAAAGGGAAAGTACCAGAAGCAAGAGATGGATGAGGACTGAGTAACAGCACAGGGGTGAGTACATTCCTTACCATAGGACAGAAGTCCAAGATCCCACTAAAGCCACTAGTCATTATTATTACTAGTCATTATTGCTCCTTTTCATTAATAAGGATGAGTAAACTTGTTTTTCCCATGTAGGTTTTCTGTTCATCAGTCTCATATAGAGAATGTTCCAAATAATGGAGAGAAAAAAGATAATGTGCCAATGCAGATGGACCACTGAGCAGAAGAGGTGTTCAGCACAGCCTGTTCTACAGGTACCTCACAATGATCTGTTTGCCAGTTCCTCAAGGATGTTGCTCTGATCCAGTTCTATGTGGGTAAGTCACTCCATCATGTCCCTAGGCTCCAAATCTACATGACTTTTAAACACATCCAGGGATGTAGATGTGAACACAGAACTTGAATTAAAATAAAACTTTTCTAAAAGCTGTGTAGTACAGAAATGACCAGCAATTCAGCCAAGAAATCACATCTGATCCATTAAAACCACCAGCAAAAACAGAAAGCCAATTTAAAAAGAAATTTTCCTAATCTGAAATATAAAGAGAAACAGGACATGTGTGTTAAGAACAGTTTGGTGGCCTCACTCACTCAAAAGCCTCAGAAATTCACAGTGTGCTCTAGGCATTAGATAATGTCACTCACTCGGTGTTGTCCCTGGCTTTGAGAGTGTCGTCACAGGGAAGGAACTGAGCTTCTTCGCATGGTGCTTATCTCCTTTAAAGGCACTCATTTCTCCTCATATCTCCTTGGCTCACTGTCCAGCACCTTCCAGGAGCAAAGACACCAGAGGTCCCACACAGACAACTATACTGTCCCCTGGCTGCTTCTGACTCCTTTCTTTAACAGAGGTCATTCTGCTCATGGTAGAAAACAGCACTATGTGTCCTTGCACCTTAAAAGCTGTGTGGAAAATCTTGAGTTCAGTGTTTTCCCCACTCCTGCACAGACTTGTTGGTCTGGCAGTTAGGTGGAAGTGGTGGATCCCCTTGTGTAAATGGAAATGATGCTAAGAAAGGAAAAAAAAACCCTACAAATATTTCAGCTGAGCAATTTTTTTCTGTGTTTGATTTAGACTCTGTCACAACCCGATCAATCAGGTTTGTGGATTCACTTGGGTCTTGAATTTTGACTGTCAATAAAACATACTTTTATTTTTACTGGTCTGAGTCTCCTAGAGATCTCCTCTCCCACCTCCTCAGGCCAAGCTCCATGGCTCAAGCATGCAGAGACACCCTCCTCCGGCCATGCAAATTCTTGAAAGGCACTTAATAAATTAGATATTATTAATATTCCTTTTCAACATCAGAGAGAAGTAATTAACTCTTTGAAGACTCATCCCAAACACCAATTTTAAAACTCGCTATCCTCAGAGGCAGCAATGTCATCTCACACTGTTTTTAAAGAATATCTTTCCAGATTAATTATTTTCCTTTTTTGGGGAAAAAGAAAAAGTTCAAAGTCATGATTCTGCCTCGGAGTGAGCATCAGTGACGTTAGATGTGCCATTCCGATTTCAGAGCACGGAACATGAGACGCTGCAACACATCGCAATCACAGATTAAAAGCTGCCTCGTCACCCTGGGCAAAAGGAGATGACTGTGGTTTGAGAAGCTCATGGGCACGCTCACTTGATGGGCTTATAAATGCACCATGATGGCTGAGCTACCTAACACAACAAAGACAACAAAACTCTGGTGTTGATAATAGCATGCTGAGCAGCTGCCTTAAGTAGGTCATTCAACATGTCAGGCCTCTAAATGTTGTTTGGGAGCAAGGAGCATTATTTTCCCACTTCAGTGAGACCTTCTCTTCCCTGTCATGTGGAACTAACCTCTTGTGCTCAGTACTATTATTAATTTATTAGCCTTTTGAATGTCCAAGTTGTTTTGCAGCCTATGGACTTTACTGGCTTTACTGGCTGAGGGACAGTGCAGCACAAAGACGTGTGTGAGCACCCACAGGCATGTATGTGCATTTCAAAGCCCAGACCTGATGAAAAAAAGGATCTTGTCTATATAGTTTTCACAGTGAGAGCAGCTATTTTCTTGAGCAGAGAACTATGAGGACTACGTTTTTTGTTATAATTAAATGTCAAACCTTGTAAGTGATGACTACATAGAAAAAAAGCTAAGTGTATTTCTATAGAAATCAATTAGCGGAGACAGTGATTTTCTTCCCATTTACATTACATGACTCCAGCACAAACTGCTGCAGTACAGTGCAGTTCTGTCAGCCTCATCTAACTGCCTGAACAACTGCTTTCTGTTTGCCTGATGAAACTGTCCTACATGGCACTGCTTTTCCTAAGAGAGGAACTCACCATCAAACACATCTGCACCCAACAGGGAGGTGTGAAACAATTTCCTGAATAACTTTACTTAACCCAACTCAGACGTTGTCTCTGATGTTGGAAGGAGCATGACCTATACACTGTACACCTACAAGACCTTAAAGATCATCCAGTCCAACCTAAATCCTGTCACTGGCTTGGACAACATCACTCAACTTTTAAGGACATCCACTCCACCCTGCATACACCACATTGACATAACCTTTTTTTGGCTTTCCATCAACTTTCACATAACATCCACATATCCACCAACGAACATTTAATTTCCTTCTGCAATATCTAATGCTTCTTTAGAAATACAGAACCACCTAGTCTGAAAAAGAACTCCAAGACCATGTAGTCCACCCACCAATGCAACATTGAGATGTCCTCAACTAAACCATAACCCTAAGCTCTGGGTCCACACTGCTCTTGCACTAAGTGACTGTTCTGATGCCAAAGTCTATGTACCTAACACAGCTAGACAGCAGGTACCTGCACTGGAGAGCTGAGTTCTGCAAGTGTTTCCACCTGGGAGATTCCCTATGCCAGGGCCCTACAGAGAAACCAATTTTCTTTAAAAAAGGCACCTTGGAGAGGAGAAAATCCATGAAAACTTAGGCAGGAGCCCATTTCCCATATGCATCCCTGGATAACAGAGCAAATTGCTGGGTCAGGAAGAGGTATGTATGTGGTTTTGCTGTATACAACCTTGTCATGGCTAATGGGGGAGTCCCAGCAAGGTAGTTGAAGCGACAGGTTCACAGCTTTAGGGAGGAAAGAATACATCTTGGCACAACATATGCAGCATTATCTTGTCCCATGAAGTCACCATCAGCAACACCTGAGCAGATTTGTCTTTGCACAACAGTAGCTGAGTAGAGGTGAGGTGGGGAGAAGGCAAAGGGAAGATGCTGAAGTCAAGGCTTAGAGGACATCTCCACAGAGGAGCCAAAAGCTAGAAACCCCAAAACACCTTTCAAGTCCAGAAGCCCTTCTTCAGGTCTAAAGCAGAGTTAACTGGAACCTCATTATACTTCAGTTCTTTCAGGCTGCAGCATGGAGAGGGGGATTGAAATCCCATTACCTCTCTTTCTGCCATGAATTATTTTGTGTATACATGGTACATTAATAAGCACAAGAAATGCACTAGAAGTCAAACCTCCTTCGAAATGAGCATGTCTCATGACTAAAGAAAAACTAGACTCCAAAACCTAAGATTCTAACCATGTTGAACCCCTGTTACTGCAGAGACTGAAACAGTCTTGTACAGCACTAACAAAGCCCTGCTAAGTTATCAGATCGGACACCAAAGGTACCGCCGCAGAGAAATGTCTTTCAGCAGTTGAAGCTAGAGCTATCGCAGTTAATGCTCAGTAATCTATAAATCACTGTTATGAGATTTCTCTATGCAAATGAAATTTATATAACCCTCATCAATCTTAAAAAAAATTGTAAAGATTAAATTTTGCAGCTGCAATGTGAATTAAAGAATCCCATAACCTGTTTTCAAGATACGTCCTTATAGCTAATTAATTTTTAGATGGAGTGTTCTTTGAAAGGACTAATGGATAGTGAGCATCACTGATTGATTATAAAATGAGCAGGAGGGTTTAAGAAGTAGAGCTGTGAATGCAAAATCACTACCAAGCTTTATTAACCTTGCCATATTAAAATTCTAAACGGTGGAAGTGACAGAAACAGGTATTAATACAATACTTTTGCCGAGTACATTTTACTTACTTAACATCAATAAATTTCTCCTAGTTATCTATGCCATTTAGATCTATCAGACTGTTCTGTGATCTCCATCTTAGCAGGTGCAAGCCTAAACTCCACTTCTAAGGATTCCTTATGCAATAGGGAAGGAAAGCCAAACCCAGCAACCGTGAAGAAAAAAAAAAGAAACATAATTCGGATGTCACCCTGCTAGCACTGCTTCTCAGAGCTACACATCTTCAGGCAACTTCTATTGAGCCATCATTAACAAACTGCAACAACATTATTGAAAGGCCAGTTAATCTGCAATGACCTGAAAACATCAAGAGTAAATTGGGGGTTGTTGAACACCTCAAACACTCAGTACAAGTGTGTACAATCCTTTGGACAGAAAAGGAGATGATGAGAGCCATGCCTTACCCGTTTCCTCAAATTGCAGGTGAGCGTGAGATTCCTTGAGAAGGAGTTTGCAAAAGCCGTATAAAAGTCCAACACTTTGAGCAAGGCTTCTCGTTTAATAATATGTAAATCGCAGTAAGTCAGAGCCCGTACATTGGCACACGCATGGGCCAGACTGGTTTCCTTCCAGAAGATATCACCAAACACGTCACCTTTACCTGAAAAAGAGCAGGACAAACTGGTGATGCTCATGTGGTGCTCTTCAGCACACAAACGATCTCTTCCCAAACAGTCTTATGCTTCCATTTATTACAACACAACCTCCCAACTAATAATGGTAAAAGTTTTAAAAACATCTGAGCATCCTTTGCAGTAGCCCCAGGTTTGTAAGGTATTTATAGATTGCTCGGTGAAGCATCACAAAGCACAAAAGCCAGGTTGTAAAGGCCTCCCTGTAGCTGAAGTCAGGTAATAGATTTTTCAAAAGCTCCTGAGTATAATAAGCATATAAATATAATAAGGTGATTTAATATTCCTGAAGGTTTGTTCCTAAGCCATACAGGAGTCCCACTCTTGCCAAAAAGCCTATGACATCAAGGGTCCTACACCACCATAGCTGTGCAGTGTGATCCAAGAGCCAGCCTCAGGGCCCAAGAAACACATTTTAAATGGTGTTTAAATGTTTTCAATTCAGTGTGAGTGGCAAATTCCTTCTTAAAAACCCAGCAACCCCACCCCACCACCCCTCTCGGCAAGGCTTTTAACCTCTGAATAACCAGCTCTATACCTTCAACGCATCCAGAAACCTAGTTCTAAACTCCTCCACTCAGGTAGAGCCTTAAACCTAAGTGCATTGGAATGTTTGCTGAGTAAGAAGTTATTTGACACCTTAGTCATCAGCACATACAAGTAGCGTCAGTCAGATGTAAAAATTATACCTGAAGTTTATTTCTACATATTTAAGCAGTAGAGCAGAACAGCTGATGCCAAGGACCTTTACATTTTTGAAGGCTTAGGACTAGCTGTAGTCCAGTCCCACAGACAATGGGAGGATCCCAGTGATGCAGACCCAAGACTTGGAACTGCATGACATGTGCTCTGATGTATCCCAGTTTTGTTTCCTCTGCAAGGAATCCACATCCCTAGCCAGCTGTGCGAGACACCAAACCAGGACAAGTCAAGAGGATCACAACATCAGATTCAATATCAGACTCCTGACTTAACCAAAACAACAGCACAGATATAAACAGAAGAGACACTTTCAGGTTTGAATCCTGTGGTTGCTGTGAGAAGAGGAAGCAGCAGCAGAAAGAAGACTAAAACCTCCAAAAGCTACTTCTTGCTGCTTGCCAGGGCAAGGACCATGGTTTGTGGTCTGTGGCTGAGGACTCAAAACCTGACGCAGGAACCATGGCACAGAGGATGGTTTTTAGTTTCAAACCCCGGCGATATGTTGGCTCTTTATTTTAGCGGTTACAAGGAAGCTAAACTCAGTCAGTTGGTAGTGGTACCACTATTGATTTCAGGTACCTCAAGCAGTCTCTTGGTGAAGGTTATTGATTTTATAGTTTCAGAATAAAAAAGGTAATATTTTTAAATATTTTTCCTTCTAAGAACTGGTAACATTTAACTCTACTTAGGGAACACAGACCAGATGAACAATTTATCCAACCTTATTACTTCTTGGGCTAAGAGGCTCTGTTTTGTTATTTCCATTTTCACTTTAGGAACTGCATCCGGTAAAACATATGGAACGTTTCTCATACAGAGCAAAATAAAATGTGCAAGTCCTCATCTTCATTTCCTTCCACTTTCTAACAGAGCTACATAGCAGACTCATCCCTTACAAAGGTTATAACCTCATTCTCATTGAATTGCTTTTAATTCTACATATTTTGATGTAATTAAAATTAACTGGAATGCATAATGGAGCTGGTAGAATTTATAAAACACAAGGCTTGAAAATGCTCTCCTTATCACAGTGCTTTTCCTAGTAACAAATAATTTATCCAATGTACTACTTTGAAATTACCCTTCGCAGTTAATTGTCTTTGCTTGTACTCACTGTTCAAAACCTGGTTTCATACATTCACAGAATAGTTTGGATTGGAAGGGACCAGGAGGATCATCTAGTTCTAATCCCTGCCATGGGCAAGGACACCTCTGGCCAGCTTGTTCAGATCCCCATCCAACCTGGTGCTGAATACTTCCGGGGATGGGGTATTCACAGCTTCTCTGGACAACCCATTGCATGTTCTCACCAGTCCTCGCTGTCTCCTATGAACACAGGCTGAGAGAGGTAGCATTGTTCAGTCTGGAGAAAAGAAGGTCCCAAGCAGACCTTATAGTGGTCTGGTACTTAATGGGGGCCTGCGGGAAAGATGGGGAGGGACCTTTTAACATGCAGGTAACACTGGGATAAACGGAGATGGCTTTAATCTGTAAGAGGGTGGATTAGATATAATTTAACCAACCTTCTGGGGCCCCTCTTCCCTGCAGGGCTTTCTCCCATGATAATCTACCAAGCAGATCCTGAAGAGGCCAGTAAGTGCTTTCCTGAAGGCTAGGGTAACAAGTTTCCCGTGTGCCCCTCTTACTGCTCCAAGGATCTTGAGCTCCAACATTTTGTGGTCACTAGAGCTACAGCTGTCCTTAAGCTTGGCATTCTTCACCAACACCTTCTTGTGGTGAGAACAACATTCAGCATAGCACCTCTCCTTGTTGGCTCCTCTCTCACTTTGCAGATGTACTCAGGTTCACAGACATACTCAGCACAGTTACATAATTTATAGAAAATAGACCATTTCTAAAATGCATGAAACTTCTTAATGGATTTGCTCTCTGAGGTGGACACAAGACAGAACTAAGTCCTGCTTTCAGCAGCTGCAGAGTGTAGTCAGAATTAAGTAGCATGGACTATGATGATTTTTCCCACTGAAATGTGAGTAAAATACTTGTTTTCTTTCCAGATTTAAGGTAATACATAGCTAATTTAAGCCAAGAGGTAGAAAGCAGTATACACTCCGTGCTCTGAAATTGAATGGCAGTGCATTAGAGAATGTGTACCCAAGCCATGATAAATTTACTGTAATTCTGGAACTTGTGAAGATCTCACTATCTTCAGTCCAGTGAGTGCAGAACTGGGTCCCTCAGAAAGGCTGGACATGATGAACTGAACCTATTCACTCACCTACAAGCCATGAGTCGCTGGATTTGAATGGTGAAGCTATAAGTTCCTCATTCAGTGCAGTTTATTACCTTTAGAAAATATTGAATCTTGGAAGCATGTAAAGGTTCTTGAATCTGACATATTCTCGTCACACATCAGAGACTTGTTTCCCTTTTATAAATGTGCTAAGGAATGTACTGAATGAAAACAAAGCCTACTAGATTCTCCAAAACAACGTGTCTTTTCTCATAAATACTGAGATTAATGTACTACACTTTGTCCCTATTATCTGTAGCCCACCAAGTAGAGTGGTAATTATTCATTCAAGTTTAATTTTACACAGTGCAACTAAATGAAAAGAATCTTTCAGAGTCACAACAGAAAATTTAAGTGGTAGGTCTCAAACACCAACTTCGTGGGAGAGACATACTTGTTGTACACTTGCATATCTCCAGGGAAAGGCCAAGGCTGAGTTGAGAATAGAGAGGTACTTGGGGCTGAGGCAGCCTGCAGAATTTTCAAAGCCTCTCCCTAGAGATTTCTTGAAACCCCCACGTTACCTCCCACATCTGCATTGCCCCAAGCCATTAGCAGTCTTCATACCCCTCCTGAATGGAGACAAGATCTTGGGAAGTCCTTTTGCTCTCACAATACCCAAGGCATTGCTGAAAAAAGGGGGCAACTGTAAATTAGAATGGGAACTGCTTGAACCTGGTGTGAGGAAAGGGAAGAGGAGAGTCAGGATTTGGCTACTGCTATATTAAAGCTGGCAGGAACATGGATGTAAGGATTTAGGGACTGAAAGAACACACAAACCTGGAGGATATATGAAGGGTTTTGGTGACAGGCATAACTTTTCCTGAGATAGCTATGCTGGTATCATCTTAAATATGGACCAAAATGTGCTGGTGTTCTATGGACATAGGCCATGATTGCATCTATATTTAGAGACAATGATATGACATGTAAGTGTACTGTAGGTATTGATATTTCTATACACTATTCTGTCTTTTATATTATATAGATATTTTTATATTTTATATATAGCCCATACACAAGTGGTGAAGGCAGCTACTCCCTGTAGCCTTGCACCATGGACTGACTTACCAATTTGTGAGACAGCAACTCACACCTGAACCTTTCAGGCATAAAAAAAAAAATCTCAAGGGCTTTAAGAAACTCCCCAAGAGCTTGCAAAGGGAATAAAAATGTCCTTGGACTCAGATTGGAAAGATTTTTGCTCAACAGTGTCTCAGAACCCACATAAGGCAAAATTTATCTTCCTCAAGATGGGAATAGAAACTGAACTGAGAAATATCCTAATAGACCTGAGAACTCAATGGGCCCTTTGGGATAAAGTTTAGGTAGGCAGTGAAGGAATAAATTCCTGGTAGGAAACAACACCAAGGCAAGACACATAAAAGGGACCAAAGCATCTTTAAGGTGATAAGGTGGTTTTCTCTGCTGTGCAGTCGTAGCTAATAGGCCAGCTACTCTTCCCCCCACTGTAAAATATCTCAAGGTTCTATCAGTCACACCTCAAAGCCAGTCATGATGAGTAATACAGGTCTTCCGTCATGACTTGCTCAAATCTTTTGTCTCTTATGAAAAGCAAAGGCTGATATTGTTGCAGAATCAGGAAAACTGTATCACATAGAGAACACGTTCATTTAATCAGCTCAGGTACCAACATCCATGAAGCAATGGCAGCACACACAGAATTGGAGGTCAGTAACCAAATAACAAGTCCCTGCAGCCATAATTACATATATACTGGCAGGTATGTGCATAAAAACACGTTCTACACATGTGGTGAAACCTCTGGCTGCAGGACAGACATATCTCAAACTGATGTAGAAATCCAACAAGCAAGGAGGGTGGGAAATCAGATCCTGTTACCCAGAGCAGCGCATAGCTCCATGGTGGTATAGCAAGTAATGAAACTGCACCCCCATATGACATCAGGGTGGGTTCTCAGGCTTACAAAATGATGGGATGTATTCATGGAAGAAAATCTATCTGTGGCTACTAAACACAAAAGATTCCCCTCTGTGTGAGGAAGACCTTGATGGAAGGTTGGAGAATATTCTGAGGAACTATAACTGCTTATTTCATCTTCCTACTGCCTCCTGCACATCTGCTGTTGGCCATTCTTGGAGACCAGCTACTGGGGTGGCTAGATTTCTGAACTTAGCTGATACATCTGTTTATGTCTGAAGAAGGATCTTGAGAAGATAGGGTGATTGTAGTGCACAACCTTCAGCTGCCTCCTGCCATCTGGGACATCACTGCTTCCTGTAAGTTCAGCCTGCGATGTGCAGAGACGATTACTGGACTGCGAGAGAGGTCTTCTTTTCTCTGTGGACACCTTAGCTGAAACCAGCATCTTCTGGGGCATCCAGAATGGTCAGAACTCCCTTGAAAATCAGAACAGAGCTGAGCCCTGACCAGTCAGAAATCAGCTCTACAGGAATCCACAATAACATGTGAAAGGAAAGAAGAAATGGAAACACCAGCATTTCTAGCATTTGAAGAATTGTCAAAAAAGTCAGTATAGCAACAATAACAAGAAACTTGTTATTATATATTCTGTGCCACAGATCCAAGTCCACACTGGAGAAGGTACTTTGCACTATTTAACACAGTGCAACCTTCCCCATCTGCACCTAGAAACTCAAAGATGTTCACCTTTCTCCCAGCATTCAGGACTGTCATGAGAAGAGCAAGAGATCTGTTTACATTTTCTTCCCTCGTCTCTCTCATTTTTACTTCCAAGACTCCTAGTACCTAATATTTTTCTAGAAGCCCCAGCTCCTGGAGGCAGGATATCTCCATTCTGATTTTATACAGAAATAAGTTTCTGTTCTTCCTGAATGAAGAAATAAACTTGAAAGCATACCCATTCCTACCATCTCAAAACTCATAAGGCAAATCAGATTGCTTCAAACTGTTAGCCTGATTTGAAAGAAATATATCACAAGATTTTAAGATAATCTCCCTTTTCTTAATCTGCCAAGACTTTTGAGTTCCTGAGTTTGGCAGTGAAGTACGTGCAGGTCTAATTCAGAAACATTACAATTCAGTGAAAGGAATCTTTCTGACACTGGAGGCTGCAGATCACATCTATAACACACCAGCTGACACTAAATTAAGACTGATACTTCTTACTCATAGAATCACAAGGGATCAGAAGGGACCTCGAAAGATCATCAAGTCCAACCCCCCTGCCATAGCAGGATCACCTAGACCAGGTTGCACAGAAATACATCCAGGCTGGTCTTGAACATTTCTGGGAAGGAGACTCCACAACCCCTCTGCGCAGCCTGTTCCAATGCTCTGTCACCCTCACTAGGAAGAAGTTCCTTCTGATATTTATATGGAGCCTCCTCTGTTCCAGCTTGCACCCATTGCCCCTTGTCCTAGCACCAGATGACACTGAGAAGAGGCTGGCTCCATCCTCTTGACACCCACCCCTCACGTACTTATAGACATGAATGAGGTCACCCCTCTGCCTCCTCTTCTCTAAGCTAAAGAGACTCAACTCCCTCAGCCTTTCCTCATAAGGGAGGTGCTCTACTTCCTTCATCATCTTTGTTGCTCTATGCTAGACACCCTCCAGCAGCTCTGTGTCCTTGGACTGAGGGACCCAGAACTGGACACAGTACTCCAGATGCAGCCTCACTAGTGCAGAGTAGAGGGGAAGAAACTCTCTCGATCTGCTAACCATCCCCCTTTCTGATCCCCCCAACAAGAGCACATTGCTGGCTCATGGTCATCCTGCTGTCCACTAGGATAGTTAGCATGCAGGTATAGGAGAAAAATATTTTAAATTTACAAAAGAAGTGAAAATTGAGTGCTTCCTTCAACACTGTCAGTAAGAACTAATAACAATTTAGAACAAGCATCAGTAAGGCTAGATCTTACATGGTATTGTGTATGCCAAACCAGCTCTAAAGATATCACTCATTCCAGAGCACATATGTAAGGAGAGCTGCACAGTGCAAAGCAGCACATCACACTGGTTCTCAGATCAGCCATCCTTCAAGTATTTTGCAAAATACTTTGAGATTCAGCACTTAAAAAGCAACCTGCATCACACTAATTGTTGCAGTCCTGTTGGCTGAAAAAAACCCAACTTTTTATTTTATGTATCATTTTCCTCTTACTTAATTTACAGCTTTAACTCATGGAACAGAAGGGACTTTTTCTACAGATTAAAGCAGGAACAAGTGGTTCCATAAATTGCTACCAGGTGCAGGTTACTAACCTGGGAAAACTCTCACCATTAGTTTGCCTTGCTTTACTTCCCATGAAAAGCGACCAAAAAAAGTTCAGTATAAAGTATCAAGAGCTGAACTGACATAGAAGCAAATCAGCCACTTTCATTCCATTAGAGGAGAAAATAAAACTGCAAGTAAACTGACTCAACCCACAGCATTAGCTACTAATAGCATGAGTTGGAATCGGACTGACAGGTTTTCATGGTCTCACACATGGTGAGTCCTGTCCTACACAAAGCCCTTTTCCAGTTGTATAACACCAAGGAAACTCAAAGTGTTGATGCAAGCACCAAGTTACTAATGCCCAAGGATGCACCTGTGGAGCACCTGGACTCTCCTGCTCTGCTAAATGAGATCTGCTACTTACTCAGCCTCTAAGGAACTTTCCCCTGTGTGGTCTGGTATGACACAATCTTTTAATCTCCAAACACATATAAGGTTAAGAGTAGAAAAAGACTCATTTCTACTTTCAGCTGTCATGCCACTTGTACTCTACCTTTTCTTAACTTCTCCGATACTATGCATTATCCCCTTCCCACACCAAATATTTGGAAATCATTAATGAAGCAAACCGTGAATAAGTGAAACTGGCTTGCCTAAAACCAATAAATCCAGTAGGCAATAGTGGACCGGAGACTATGCAGAACATGCTGAGAATTAACATGCAACACATGAAAGCAAATAACAATTGAATAATATGGGATCAGGATCATAAGCGTGGCTGAGATGTGAGCTATTAAATCTATACTTGCTCCGCTTTGACTATCAAAATTGAATTCATTCATTAGCAGCCCCCACTAAGACTTCACTACTCAATATATTTATATCAGTGCAGTCTGAGCAGTAGTTCTGATCAATTCCTACAACCAACATTTGAACATGGTGGGTCATTATTTTTCTGCTGGCAAAACAACACCTTTTAACCTTGTTAATCAATCTGTGTGATCTGAGTTACTGTTCAGCTCACACAGTCAGCTGTGCAGAGAGTAGGAGCTGGAAAGGCAGAGACATTTGGTTGGCATCACCACTTGCATGAAACTCCTTGCCAAGAGCAAATTCATGTTAATTGCAGCAGGGTGAACTGTTAGGTGCCCTCAGCTAGTGGATGCCTCATTTCATTAGCCTGAGGGACCTCAAACCCCTAGTCCTTCCTGAGACTTCTCCATTGATACCTCCCCAGACAGAGCCGCTGCAACTGAATTGTTAACTTCTGTTTGAGATGGTGGAAAATTACTGAAGTGCCTTCCCAGAGTCACCTCCCTTGCCAGGAAAGTTTTGATAATTAGAGACAAGACTGCCTTTCTCCATTATCCTGGCAACTGCACACAAACTATGTTAAAATGTCTAGATCTTGTTTCCTTCAGCAAAGCAGCACCCTGGCACAGCGTCTCTGTGTGGGGTGTGCTCCCTGCTGCAAAGTGCCTGCAAAAGGTGGGAGAGTGTCCTCAAGGAATGGAGAGAAATAACGATGGGAATGTAATGGGGCACCTGGGTATCTTCATTAATGAGTCACATAAACTGTGGGATTTGTTCTCTTACTGTACTGGTTCTGTAATGCTGATTACAGCAGCAGCTGGGCATTTAATGATGCACAAATGAGAACAAAACCAAAGCAGAGTAGAACAAAATGTCACAGTGCTGCAAGTCGTCCTGTCAGTCACTGGTTTTCATCTGCTTCTGAACACAGGAAATGCCAAAGCTTGGGCTGCTGAGCCAGGAAAACTGCTGCTCAACAAAAGGTTAGTTGTCTCCACAGTAGAGCCTGCAGAAAGTACCTGGTTGGGATGCCAAGTCTCCTGAGGACACAGTTTCAGCAAGCAGGGAGAATTCAGATGTGCCAACTCACCAAAGGCCACGAGAGAAGGGAAAGTGATGGGGGAAGATGGAGACAGGGGAAAAGCAGCAATATCATGGAGCAATTCATGCTGGCACCCAAGGGAGGATGAAGTCATGCCTGCACTTTGTACAGAAGCATGAAGATTAGAGATGTCCTTAACCTGTTTTGATGTTCCTACCTGATGCACTTTCTTAATATATCCCACTTTCAAGGATACACCTAAACTTCCATCTTCTGGTGAGCAGCTTAAAGAATAAAACAGCCTCTCTATCTCTCTCTTTAAGCAAGGTAAGTAACGCTGACATACTGAATTACCGAGTGATAACATGCTACTACCATAGTTGCAAAGGAACTGTTCCGAAGAAAATGTAGGAAATGGAATCCTCTAAAAGAAGCAGAGACTGGAAGATAGCATGTCCTGCCACACTCCTACAGGAAGTTAATGAGAACAAGTTTCCAAAGAGTACTTACCACATTTCCTATTTGTGTTACCTCTGGGGGATGGAGAATTGGGGCAGGCTGGTAGTATAACCCCAGGAGTTTGCTTTCCCTAGGAAACCCTCTGTGATGCCTGATGCTTAAAGCATTCAAAGCAGGCTACTATAGTTTTTCACTTTAGGCAGAGGTTTCTAAACCTCTCTTAAGTCCCCCTTTGCCAGAGTCACCTGCTTTGTGCTTGAACTTCTAAGAGAGAACAGATCAATAAAGGTGATCTGATTACATTAGTGGTTTCAGGTGCCACTGTAAGTTGGGGTTGTTCAGCCTGAAGAGAAAGACTCCAGAGGGACCTTATAGCAACCTTTCTATGCCTAGGGCCTATAAGAAGGCTGGGAAAGAACTGTTCACAGGGGCATGGAACAATAGGATGAGGGGTCATAGTTTTAAGCTGGAAAAGGGTAGATTTAAGATGGATGTTAGGAAAAAGTTTAATCTGAGGGGGTGGTGGATCACTGAAACAGGTTGCTTAGAGAGGTGGTAGAGGCCACATCCCTGGAAAATTTCAAGGTCAGGCTAGATGGGGCTCTGGGCAATCGAATCTAGTTACAGGTGTCCCTGGTAGGGGGTTTGGACTAGATGACCTTTAGATGTCCCCTCCAACCCAATACATTCTGTGATTTTATGATAAATGTCTTTGTAACTACATATGGGACAGATCTTCCACAAGTAAATCTTTAGGATGCAACATCTCCCAATGTCTCAATTCACCGCTATTTTACATAAACATTTGGAGAATGAAAAAGCTTTTCCTCTATGACTAGAGGAAGTAGTCTACCTTGCTTTAAATTACATGTATCTTCTGCCAACCCCTGTAGTAGACAGTAAAGGTAGCCCTGAGACAGGGGATCGCCTCTCAGCTGCCATTGCAGAATCAAAGGCACTTCGGGTAATTAAGGCATTCACTTGAACTAGATAAGGTTTAAGGGCTCTCCAGACAAACTGAGAATAACATAGATACAGGATTTACCATATATGTGTTGTAGAAACAAAAGGTTCTTACTGTTATTCCAAACACACAATATTCATTACTAAATGCAATGAAGTTTTGCATGTAATCCACTTAGTGATGGTTTCTACTTCAGTAAATTACAAACTTATGGTTTGTTTTCATTCTAATACCCAGAAAAGTATTTATTTGATTAAATGCTGCTACTTACTCTTAAAGCCTTATTTTTTAAAAGTAGCTGTAAGCAAATACAAGACATCATCACTGAGATTAATAAAAAAAGAAATGAAATGGCCCAGTGAACTGAAGTACAAGGAATATTTTACATTGAAAACTGCAGATTTAGGAGGTTTCACCATAATGCCTTCACATCTGAAGACGTAAGCAAAATCTTTTTTACATTAAATCTCTCTCTTTAAAACCTTGGTATTTACTAGAACACAGAAAGGCATAGCAGGTATTTCAAAAGAGCACAGGTATGGCTTGTCCTGAGTTCATAATCTCCAGCTGAGAGGGTCTTGGTTATACCCTCAGGGAGACATCTCCATGCAGTCCCATCCACACTCCTGCACACTGCCCATCCCACTCCAATGCAGCATGCATACACAAGCTTGTATGACAACACGCCAGTTGTGTTCATCTACATGCTTGCACTCATTTCTCCTCTCCTTCTTGCTGCTAGCTTGAAAGAGCTGAAGTCATCATTCACAACCATTACTGACTCCCCATGTCCACTCTCTTCCCACATGCCAGCACAACTCCCGAGTGCAACGCTATCTCCCAGCAAATGTCCCTATGAGACACTAGAATGACCTATGGAGCCCTCTGGAGCCACCCTTACAAAGAATAAGCAGTACAAAACTTCACTGGTGTGTGAGACGTCCCCTAATACAAGGCAACTGACCAGATTTTCTTTCAGGAGTCAGTGATCCAGTTTAGGAGAAGGCACGTAGCTAATATTCAACAGGAGGCAAGGTCTACAACAAATGGGACTATTTCAAACAGACAAGACAGATGGTTTTCATGCAGAGCCACCAGTTCTTCCTCTATGTTTTTCTACCTCTGAGGGTGATACTTGCCTCAGGATGGGACCACTCAGTCCCATCTGCTACACCTTACTCAATCCCATACAGTGAGAAGTTAGTGAGAAGTTTCCATTAGGCTCTTTCCCACCCACTGCTGCCAGACCTGACACCACAGCAGGGTGATGGGATGATTAACTTGGAGCTCCCCCATTACCCAGTCTTCTCACAGCTATGACTGGATAGACACTGCATCTCTGACTCTTTACATAGTCAGATCACACTATTTTTTACACAGCCAGCTCACTACAAGTGA
This sequence comes from Upupa epops, assembly GCA_013397515.1. NCBI lineage: Eukaryota > Metazoa > Chordata > Aves > Bucerotiformes > Upupidae > Upupa > Upupa epops. The sequence goes on from VZRI01001178.1 coordinate 298,717, forward strand.
TAGGTTAGCTTCCTAGTTGAGAGGTTTTGCAGATGTTATGCAAGGATTCAATACAGACAAATGAAAATCCCAGTGTGAAAGTTAACGTGGAAATCCTCCAGAGACACTACTATAAAACAAAGTGCATCTTCTCTACCAGACTACTTAAAAGATGTCAAGGCACAGACACCACCTCCTCTGCTGAAAGACACTGCAGATGGGACCAACGAGCCATATTGGGCAGAAAGTACATTCCAAACGGCATAAAAGATGAAGTGCTTACTTCAAAAAGAGGTGAGTAAGATCTCTAAGAGACACAACATCTCAATCTCATTACATCCACTGTAGTCCCAGTTCATACTGGGCAAGATTAGTTAACAGTCAAAGTTAAACAGAAGGCAAATATATCCAAACAACTAGCATTTCAACAGAGATCACAGTACCTAGAATAGCCACCACCTCATCGTCCTGGATGACTTCTAGTGATCCCGAGACCACAAAGCAAAGAGCATCAACACTTTCCCCAGCATGGTAGATAAGGTCCCCCGGAGCACAATGGATCGTCTGAAACTCCACAGCCAGGGCTCGCAGGCAGCCATCACTAGCCAGTCGGAAGGCAGGGTGCTCGTTAAAAACTTTCCGGTTTAGGTGCACACAAATATCTGCTCGCATATCCTTTGGGCAAATTGAGAGAACCTGGATAAAAGACAAATGAACAATAACCAGACGGGAATATGGCACCAGACTAGCACATGATTTTTTAAATAACTGAATGGACCTGCCTTTATGGAATAACTAAAGATCCACTTATTCCATAAAGCATGTGGTAGGAATTTTATCTTGTGCTGAGGTAGTTTCTTTCTATCCATCTACTGCTTTTACTGCAGCTGCAAGGGTATTGAGGAAAAGGAACTATTCTGTTACACTGTACTCATTCCTGAGAATGAGGAATTTCACACATGTTTTCCAGAATTGTAGGTGACAGCACTATGTCTTGTTTGTCAATATCCCTCCTGACTTGGAACCCTCAGCCACCCACCTGCTGCTAGACCCAGTCACTGAATGGGTGCTCAGAGCTAATGGAGCTTGAAGACCTGCAAGGACAGACCATTCACAATATGCAACATATTATGCTCATGTCCAGAAAACCTAGTCTTCAAAACTTTTGGTGTAGATAACCACTTACTGATATATCCATACTCAAACACATGTGAGGTTTACTTTCCATGTTGCAGACAAGTAAATAACATGCCCAGCAGGGCTTACAGACTAGCAGATCTAAAAAAGCTTCAGATCAGAGCAAAAAGAAAGTATTAAGAACTTGAGCAATGTAAAGGTGAGTGAAAAACTGTCCTGTGAACATGAAGATGTCTTCACAATGAATCAATTAAATAAGACCTTAAATTAATTTATTATCTTAAATATCGTTTCTTATTGAAACAGTGACACAGGTACACCTGAAGAAAGAAAGAGAAAATCTGTGGCTCTTGTTAGGTTTGTAATATGTGTGCTTAATATTTGCACATCCTCCTAAACATATCAACTTCCTTATGACATTAAGTGCATGGTACCTAATTGCACTGAAAAACCTTTTAAAGTTTTTCTAGCATAATTAATAGAAAAGAGCATGAGATTGAGAACACTCTGAAAGTCTCACATAAAGAAGACTGCAGATCAATAGTACTGATTAATTTCACATTGTGTGGAATTAATCTGGCAGCTTGCTCTGCAGACACTGTGAGAGAGGAACATTGGGTCGATGTGTTGACTACCATCATATATTAGCAAACAAAGGGAGAATGCTAACCCAGACTAAGATTTGAGGCAAATGGTCACACTAATATTGAAGTAAAGCCATTTCTGTTTAATGCAGAAGTAGTATAAAACATATTAAAGTATTACTAAAAGTCCTAAATAGTGCACAGTTTCTAGTTAAATAATAACATTTAGTCTCTTTCCTATTTCAATAGATCAAAGTTGCCTTATGGTCAGAGATATAAGGAATGCAAGAAGGTGAAGTAGAAGTTAATCTCCTGCTGTCTGTAATATGACTGTCTGAGACTAGAAGGGGCTACTGCAACCATCTACACTAATCTTTTGTACTCACAATGTTCACATGGATCCAGAATACCTGGTAAAATTATAAAATAGGTATATGTTTTCAAATGTTATAGGGTGGTTGTCCCAAAGGACTGATACTTGCTCATGAAAACACCACCTCTTTCTGGTTTGTTTGGTTTTTTAAATTTTGAGCCAACAGCCAGCAGATCCCATCATGTTGGTCAGATAAGAGGTGTACAGTCATCAGAAATTTCTTCCACATGTAAGTCTTTACATAATATGACAAGGTCATCTCTTGATCTCACCTTTAACAAACAAGAGAGATGATGCTTCCTGTGCCTAGCACTACAAAGCCCAGTATCTCTCTGGAAAGTTCCCTCTAGCATGATGCTTTCTCACTTGAACCGTATTCTCAAATCTAGCAGATAATTAGCACTTATTTGATTTATCACTGAATAAATTTGACTTATTACTATTTTTCGCTAACAGATTTTTGTACAGAACACATTACTGTCCCCTGCATAAGTCTGTTTTATCATGAAAATTACTAAAAAGCGCATTTGACAAGACATTTTCCATAAACCGTCATTTGCATTAGTAATAAAGTCTTGTCTGAGTCACTGTTGAATGCACCCAGTATCATATTTCCATAATTTTATTAGGGGCAAATGCCAATCTTACAAGCTTCTATTTACTCTAGTCATTCCATTTAGCATTAGAAATAGGGCTTTTCCAAACATCCTGCTTTTGAGAGTGACCATTTTCCCTCAGCCCTACTCCAGGATCAAACAGAAAACTCATCTTCATTAGAGTGCAATGGAAACAGGACAACTTTCTTCTCCTCAACAGTAATTGAATAAAAAATTCTATTTTCTTTTGCATGGTGATTGATGATTTTTAACATTTTTATCTACTCATGGGCCTCAATCATGGTTAAAAGTTTTTTAGGAGCCTTTAATACCTTCAGTAACATAAGTGCTTTTGACTTAACAAGGCCATGAGCCATGAATTCGCTAACACTGCTCTTAAGAAAAATGTGTGTATTCATACATGACTGATTTCAAAAAGTTTAGCTTTTAGGGTTCCAAACTATGGGAAAAATTGGTTAAACTATGGCAGGTGTTGTTACTGTAAAATTCGTATCTACTCCAGGATACCTTGTTTTTCGGGGTGTAAATTGTAAATCATGTATCTTAAGAATAAAAGCCGCTTGGATGCAAAGCAACATATCATTTCCTCACAAACACAGAGTTAAATACAGAGTATTGGAAATGAGCACTGAAAGCCTTACTCTTTTTATAGACACAACAAACATATCTACCATCTCACACTGTAAAAATGAAGAGATGGACAAAATTCCGTTGCAGAGAAACAGCCACTCTTGGAAAGCATAAAGCAGGGATTTTCTCATGTCGTGATTAAGTGATTCTCCTAACGACATCTTATTGCATGGAGATATCACTTATCAGCAGATACAGCAGCAAATGAGTAACGATCCAACAGTTAGCCAGGAACCAACACTCTTTATTATTTATTTCACTTTCCTTGCCTGCTGTGCTTCAAATGCTGAGAACAGAGAATAAAACAGACGACACCTGAAAGAAATACTATTAAAATACTTGTAAAAGGAGCTTTGACTGATAAAAAAGGCAGAAAAGAGAGCAAAGATAGGTAATCCCAATATTTAGCTATGTGTTTCATGTATGATCAAAGGACCAGGGCTTCATAAGCTCCAACCTGACTTTGCAGCCCCTTTTTTACTTCACTGTTCACAAACACCTACATCATGAATGCAGAAGGAGTCTCACCGATGCCACTAGCTTCTCTATTAGCTGTACTGTACAAAGAGGTTGTTGGTGACACAGATTATGTTACACGGTAATTTTCCTGCTTCCAAAGATGACACAAAATGTGATATAAGATCACACAAAAGCATTTCAAAGCTAATGATAAATAGTCAAAAAACCATAAGAGCAGGAAATGAGAAACTAAGTCCTTCAAATTCAGATAAATATTCTACTGAAAATTATCACTTATTGATAACACAAGACATCAGCATTCTTGCAAACTGATGTAACTGAAGTCTCGGCATTTTTAGGGCAGCATGCAGGCAAAGTGATACAAACTGCTAGCAAGATGGTTGTACACGAGTCCGTGTGATGCACAAATGCACATGCGGGGGTGTAAATGAGGCATTCAATGTAAGGCAGAGGATATCCTGTAACGCTCAACCTGTTGTTTCCCTGTTAGGCAAATACCTCCTACACTACATGTCATTAGAAGTGAAGTTCAGCCTGTGTGTCTGTTCCAGCCTGTCTATCCTTCAGCAGCCTGTGAAAACCCACCAAGACAAATCTCTGAAGAGGAAATTTCCTCGAAGGTTTCAAGACCTTTCTCAGGGAATCCTGTAGTTACTAAGCAAGGCAGGATATTAAGATTTCTGACTGCAATGCTTTCCTAACTCCTGGGTTTAGAACACACAACTCGTAACAGGCAGTCTGCAGAGACCAGATGCCTGTGCTGCTACAGAAGTTGCTCTATAATAAATCTGTAGCCACAGACTTCATAGTCAGCTTCCCATATGCATCCAAGCAGCATGAAAGAACAGAAACTGCCACATTCCAGTGCAAAATCAGAGGAGAAAGTCGAATTTTATCCAGAGGAAAATCCTGCTGGCTGTACAAGTTGTGTTTTTACCAGAGAAGGAGCAAGGCTCCATACCACACACGGACAGAAAGATGTTAACCACTATAAAGCTGAAAGAGAAAATAAAGCACACAATTGTATTTATCATTTATTCCCCTTTCTGCACTAATAGTTAAACCTCCTAGAAGTCAGTATAAGAACTTGGTCTAGGTGATCCTGCTGTGGCAGGGGGATTGGACTGGATGATCTTTCTAGGTCCCTTCCAATCCCTGATGATTCTATGATTCTATATCCTGACTGTTGGTGTCTGCAGAAAAGCAGCAGTGAAGGTAACTCAGGAACTCTGCCATCATCCCCTGGCATCCATCTGGTACAGATCCCAACACAAAGCCACCCCTGCAGGAATCTCTAGAGCACCCTATGGCACACAGAAAATCCTGGTTGAGAGTGAAAAACTTGTGGTTGCTGCTAAAGATTGGGAAAGGCAGTAACCAGCTATGGAAGACCCAGAGGGAATTAGCACAAAATGTCTCTCCATCTTTTCAGCTCAAGATCTGAAAGGGGTAAATGAAATTCCCAAGGAGTTTCTATCTGATTCTTTCCCTTTCCCATGTGTTTCCTCAGCATGCTCCGGCAGTTTAAGATAAGCCCCTTGAACAGCTCAAATAACTCTACAGGGAGCAGAGATTATAGAAAACTCAAAGAAAAGCAAATGAAACAAAACAAAACCTGTGCAGAAGAAGAGCGTGTCCAAACAGTATCTTTTAGCATGGGTTTAAGTACTTAAAAAAAATCTTCCCCAGCTGGAGACCACTACAGGATGGCTTAGCAAGTCTGTTAAGACTTGTTAACAAAAATAGCGGAGGCCAGTGAATGATGAACACTATCTTCTCTTTTCAGTACACAGGATACCCATAGTGGTAGCTAGGGGATACACTGATTGGTAGTCAACTGACAATCTGAGCATTTGAATAACAAGGACTTTTTGCTTTACCAAATATACTGAAGAATGTTAGCTTTGACCATCACTGAATTACTGAGGCTGGAAGACACCTCAGATCATCCAGCCCAGCCTATGGCCTAACATCACCACAATCAGCTAGACCAGGGGGCTAAGTGCCACATCCAGTTTTTTCTTAAACACCAGGAATGGGGACTCTACCACCAGCCTGGGCAGCTCATTTCAATAAATAAAATAAACTCCTCTAACTAATAACCAGTTATAGGCCACCAATAGGTCTTTTTATTTTGTGAAGAAAGACTACTCTGGATTTTCAGACATATCCAGCAGTCATAACCATGAGCAGTTCTTTCCAAAAAACAATACCTTCTAGGCACCTGACCAAGTTACTCAGAGTGGTAGAAGCATTTGGCTCATTTGAGTGTTGAATTCTCAAGCAGATCTGGCTAAAAGTGCTATATTTGGCACTGGATGGAGGCCAAAGAGACAAAGGTAAGAAAACAGCTGATTGGCAAATCATGGGGCATTTTCCTGTAATAACCAGGTAATTTTGTAAGTAACTCAAAGGTGATATATGGAACAGAGCAGTTATTAACCCTGCCTGCATTAGGGTAATCTTTAATACATCACGGAATATCTTGGCACCAAGAATTGCATTTCAGCAGCAGTCATGTGCTCTGTTTAAATGCGCTAGAATCCAAGGTCGCCTGGATTTAAATGCTCAGAAATTGCGATCTGAAAATCAGGTTTAATAAATTGAATTTGGCTTATTTTCTTATTAAGAACACATGAGCTGAACCAGTGATCAAAATGGTTAGATTTAGTGGTACAGTAAAAAAATTAACTTTTTTTTAACCAAGTACAAATGTTGGAGACATTAAAAAAAATCTCTAGAAATTTGCTCTAGAAAACTTTAAATTTGGTACTGTCAACACAGAATTTGGCCATTGATCTGAAAACCAGAGGAAGATTGTTAAATCATAGAATCATCAGGGATCAGAAGGGACCTTAAAAGATCATCTAGTCCAATCTCCCTGCCACAGCAGGATCACCCAGACCAAGTCCAGGTGGGTTTCAAACATCTCCAGACAGGAAGACTCCACAAATCCCCATGGCAGCCCCCTCCTGCACCTGGTCACCCTCACTGGGAAGAAGTTATAGAATCACAGAATCAGTCAGGGTTGGAAGAGACCACAGGCTCATCCAGTTCCAACCCCCCTGCCATGGGCAGGGACACCCCACCCTAGAGCAGGCTGGCCAGAGCCTCATCCAGCCCAGCCTTAAACACCTCCAGGGACGGGGCCCCAGTCACCTCCCTGGGCAACCCATTCCAGGCTCTCACTACTCTCACAGTGAAGAACTTCCTCTTCACATCAAGTCTAAATCTCAGCTTTACTCCATTCCCCCTAGTCCTGTCTCTACCTGAGATCCTAAAAAGCCCCACCCCTGCTTTTTTGTAGCCCCCTTCAGATACTGGAGGCCACAATAAGGTCACCTGGGAGCCTCCTCTTCTCCAGACTGAACCCCAACTCTCTCAGTCTGGCCTCATAGGAGAGGTGCTCCAGCCCTCTGATCCACATCCTTCTTGTAATAAGGGCTCCAGAACTGGACACAGTACTCCAGGTGGGGGTCTCACCAGAGTGGAATAGAGGGGGAGAATCACCTCCCTCTACCTGCTGGCCACACGTCTTCTGATGCAGCCCAGGATCTGGTTAGCCTTCTGGGCCACAAGTGCACACTGCTGGGTCATGTTGAGCTTTTTGTCCACAAGCACCCCCAAGTCCCTCTCCTCAGGGCTACTCTCCAGCCAGTCACTGCCCAGCCTGTATCTGTGCTTAGTATTGCCTTCCCCCAGATACAGGACCTTACACTTGGTCTTGTTAAACCCCATGAGGTTGGCTTGTGCCCACCTCTCCAGTTTGTCCAGGTCCCTCTGGATGGCATCCCTACCCTCTGGGTGTCTGCTGCACCACACAGCTTGGTGTTGTATCACCATGTGTTTTAAGGAATCAAAACAATTAACCAGTACAGGGTCTACTGGTTTGTCTAACGCACTGAAAAGTGTGGCACTAGTAACATTCACTGATGATATACATGTATTACCACAGCTGTCAAAGACCTTAATAACAGCAAACACGACTGAACTGCACTGTTCTTCTGTAGATTAACATTTAATAAAGTTACAACCTGCATCTATTTACCATAACTTATCTCTTCTGCATGAAAGCAGTGAATAGTTTTAACACTGTTAGCTTGCCATTATTTCCATTTCAGTCATTGCAATGTGGAATTGGCTCTCGTTATCACTATTGATGCTTAAGTTGAGAATAGATGCCTTTTTTTCTTTTCCAACTTATGGCTTTTCTGAAGGAATCAACTATTAAAATCTGATAGACATGTATTTAATTGCTTTCTGAGCAAATCCTAAGCCACACACATAAGCACAGAGGTCAGGAAAAGAAAATCTTTGGGTTTCACTGACGTTTTGAATGCTATCATTAGATGAGACCTTGAGATATCTTCATGTTAATGGTTGTTCTGCTTTCATGTATAATGACCTATTTCTTATAAAAGAGCTAATAACTATAAATTTTTCATTTGCTGTCTAGATTTTTCAATAAAAACTAATAGATTTGAATTCAGAATGTGTTTCATATATCAAATTATTACTGCAAGGATTTTTTTTCAGCTGCTTAAAAACAGTCCTATGCAGAGACTGCACTGCCTCTTCTTTACCTCTCTCAAGAAAACAGGTTCTGCTGGATGAGAGATACTGCTCAGTATATAAAGCCATCTTAGTTGTGTCATATTTTCAGTTCTGCTCATTATTAGATGAATAACCCCAAAACCTGTAGCATTAAACATAAAAAAAGATAAATTTCCATCTTGTTGGAGATGTTGTTAAACCAGGACATAAAAGTCCCATGTACTACATAAATCATCCCAGCTGTCAGAGGAGAGCTCTCATGTTTAAGTGATTTAAGATTATGGATCAGAGGCCACTTGCTTTCCCTTAAGTAATAATAATAAATATGCTAATGCTTTTAGTGTCATTGTTAATTCCTTATTTGTGAACGTTCATAGACAGGCTGAAGTGCTGCGGTTTGAAAATGAGCTACTCCCAAGGAGAACAGAGAGGCCAAAATTGTGTGCTTAATGCACCATCACTCAGCATGGGAGGACAAGTCCTCTTCCACATACAAGCACAACAGACTGGAGCTTCCAGACAAAGTTCCAGTTGGGACGCTTGCTCTCTCTCGCAAGCAGCAAGGAATAGATCTACATTAAACTTCCTCCATTACAACTTCCACTTTGCCTTTGCTTCCCTTCTAATGCTTCATCTTTACCAGGTTATCAGGGACTACACACAGAATGTGCCATTGATGGACAGATACAGGAGATCTAGCACAAATCTACACACATTAAGTGGTAGCAATTCGACAAAAGTCATAGAATCACAAAATGCATTGGGCTGCAGTGAGAAAGGGCATTTTTTAACTAGATCAGGTTGCTCAGAGTCCCACCAAAGTAATTTACTTAAGCTTTAATTTCAGGCAGTATTAATTCCAATAAAGCCTTTTACTTAAACTTTCATTTGAAGCATATTCATGTAAAATGTTTAATTATCAAAACACACGTCTTTATTTTTACTCCATCAAACAGGTAACATTGTTCATCATCTTAGGAACCCACTACAACACCCTATTTGAAATTTCCTTCCTTGTTTGTTCATTAACATCCTTGGGTTTTTAATTTGGATTTCAAAACAAAGCCATTTCAACATGCTGAGTGACTGAATGAAATGAATTTAAAAAGTGTGGCAAACGATGTTGCAAGATGCATTCCAGTGTGAAAATGCAGCTATATTTGGAACAGATTAGGACGTTATACTGTGTGGTAGGTTGAAAAACATCTTTGGATGCTGAAAACTGCCTTAGCTGTCTGATGGAAACTGAACAGTTGAGAAATTCCTCACTAATTACCATATGACATGAGCACGCATGGTTGGCAAGGCAGTAAGAAGCTTATTGATAAATTCATAAGAATTAAGCAGAATGAGAAATCACGTAATGCAACGATATCCAGACAACACCCCATCCAGAATGTCATAATTGAAGCTTTGAAAACTGGACTAGAAAAAAGCCCCCAGGCCATGACCATGCTGTCCAGTGCAGAGAAGGAATTCAAGACCTGGGGCAATAATCCCCTATTCCAACCCAGGCTGCAGCACTACCTGGATTTAGCAGCTCAGCTGAAGGGGCAATATGGTCTCATTAGCCCTCTGTCACAGTAATAAACGTGAGCTGACCCCTTGTACATTGGAGGTCCCTGCAGTACACTCCCATCCACTGCTGCTCCAGTTTTCATGGATGGATTCAACTTCGGTGCAGAGAGTCTTACAACAGGGCTTGACGGGGTAATGAAGGAACTAATGTCAGAGAAATGAGCCACCCGGCATGACTGTACTGCTGTTTTTCTCATTTTTCAGCCAGGTTTTACAATATTTTCTCATTTCTTTTGGTGACACACACCATGACCTTCTGAGTGGAGATAGAAGTACGAAGGCTGTCTAGATAGGACACTGCTTTCCACCTTTTTGATAAAACAAATGACTGACTTTGGCTAAGGCTCTGCAGCTGAAAGCAAACTGCCTGACCCTTACACCCGTCCAGACCCAGGGATGCCCAGTGCAGGCACTGCTGACTTCTGGTGATGATGCTTCTGCAGATTTTTATGTTGCAAGGGATACGAAACACCAACACATTCAAACCAGCACTCAAGCTCTTACATATATCTTGTTTCTATTCTTCTGAAACACGGGCTTTTCTGGGAAGTTCAATTAGACTCAACTACTGACGTCCAGATCACAGAATTATTGAGGCTGGAAAAGACCTCTAAAATCATCAAGTCCAGCCTATGACCTAACATCACCACAATAGGCAGATGTTTCTGAAATTCCTCTTCTATTTTAAATAGGTTTTGGATTCAAGCCTAAGTTTAGGCAAGTCTGGACCAAGGGAAAATTGCTGAAACCCTAAGTCACAGGTTTTACAGCCACATTCATTATCTAGCTAAGCAGCTACTACTTACTATGAGTGGAAGATTATGGCTCTAACTGCATTTTTCTCATCTATAAAACCAGACACAAGGAAACTATGGAAGGAAATTTCAGCCATCAAAGCATGGGTTCTCCTAAATAACTGCAAGTATTGTTAAAATCTAAGGAAACTCTAGTGGAATAACACAGGATTCTGGCTGACCTGCCAGTAGATAAATGAAAGGAAAGGTGAATTTTCACATGGGTTTGAGTTTACAAAATAGGGCCAAATGCATTTGCCGTTGTTTACAATATAAAAGCTCACTTTTAACACTGCAGCAGTCAGCACTGGGACGTTCAGATCTTGGTGTGTAAGTTCCTATATTAAGAATGTGGACTTCTGAGGCACGGGAATCAAAGAAATCCAAACCATTGTTACTTAAAACAGTGATGATAAAGTGCATTTCAGGGCAGATGATTAACAAGATAACTACTGTTGAGCAAGCATGATTGAAAACTAAATCTTCAACCTAGTGATTTAATCTTGGCATATCTGAAGGAGATGCATTGTCATCCCATACGATACAACAGATTCAACTGAAGCAAGAATTCCAAAGCTGTGCAAACACTGGACATTTCAAGGTATTAATCTGCCATAATGCTTCCTTTCCCTTCCTTTGACACCTGTCTTATAAGCTCTTACAAGTGAAACCTTCATGGGAAGAGTAGATGCCTAATTTTATCTGATGCATGTCAGGTCCACAGAAGCCACAGGAGCACCAATGATCTCCACTGAGCAAAATTCTAGACCTAAAACTGTTATAGTCTCGCCTCCATTCAAGGCATTGCAGGTAAAATACCTCCTATCAGACTCCAGCTGTCTAAATACCCAAGGCTAGACAGACTCACTGAAGATATCATGGTGAAGAGATGCCCTGGTGACCTTTCAGTTGCTCTGTCCAGACACGATTAATCGCTCTCAGAAGATCACCTTCCTCACAGAAGCACAGAATTATTGAGGCTGGAAAAGACCTCAAAGATCAAAAAGCCCAGCCTATGACCTGACATCACAACAATAAGCTAGACACGTGCAGTCTGTTCTTAAACACTTCCAGGGATGAGGACTCCACCACCTTCCTGGGCAGTTCATACCAGTGTCTGATCATCTTTCCCGTGAGGAAGTGCTTCCTCACAACCAACCTAACCCTCCCCTGATGCAGCATCAGGCCCTGCCCTCTTCTCCTATTACTAGTTGCCTGGGAGAGCGGCCAGATCCACACCTATATACAATTTCCCTTCAGGTAGTTATAGAGAGCAATAAGGACCCTCTGAGTCTCCTCTTCTCCAAGCTAAAATCAGCTTTTGAAGAAACCTATATGTCCAGTCCTTTCAGAGGACTAAAGTCTTGTAGGACTTCTACCCTGCATGGCTGCCAACAGTGTGACATTTTTAGTACACTCCTACCAAAGGCTTTAAGTTCCAGCCAAGAGATTTCAGCTCATAGAAGATCAATCTCTAATGCCATTAAATCCTATAGCAATTATCCTGATGGATATGTCAATGTCCTGGGCATCAGCAAAGGTTCCAAGACAATCAAACTCATTTCACTGCAACTCTCAGATGCCAATACTTTTCAGAATAATAATGATGTAGGTTAGACACAAAATTATGTTCTTGGACTGATTTGAAGACCAATTTCTGGTTGTTTTCCATAGTTAGGAACATTAAAATTATTTAGTACTTAGGCAAAGTTAAGACTGGAAAGCAGGAAGCATTTACCATAATGAAAACCAAAGGCATATTTCCAAAGCAGCAAAACAATCCTCTTTCAAAACATCCACATTTTGCTTCAAACACAAAGACAAACACAAGAACTCATACCTTCTCTGTGTCGATTCCTTTTGACATGGACCAGGTTGAGACAATATAATCCATGACTCTCTCGCTAAGGCCTTTTGGAACTTGATATAGCTTTAGGAAATCCCTCACGTTGTTCAGCATCTCATGGTATCGGTTGGTGTTGGCATACATTTGCTGGAAAATGGTGGTGACGTTTCCAAAAATAGTTGCATAAAGAAGAGCTGAAAAAAGCCAAAGGGAATTAAAAATAAATACGTATTCTTCAGTAAATGCTACTCATAATTTAAGAACAATGTCAAAGAACTTTATTATGGTTACGAGTGACTGAAAATAGAGAGGTGTAAACCAAAAGTGTCTATTTATGCACATGCTGTGGCACACACACAGACGTAGAGTTATTTCTTGAGTTTGCCCCTAGTGCCGATACGGCCACTCAGTGTGCACGAATGTAAAAATATCAGCGATACAGATAATGTCTGCTCATGGAGTGACTTAAAAACAGCCAGTGCACTTTAACTCCATATCCTACACTAAGCCAAACTAATTTTCAAGTGTACTTTCAGCCTGCCAGTAAACCTTGAAGGGAGTACCCACAGAATCATGTGGTTTTCCTTTAAGATGAGCTCAGCTTGGATGTTCCATGAGTAGAGAGTGGCCTCAGTCCCAAAGAAGCAATGCAATGGAGAAGAAAGGAATATGGGAACTTTGCTAATGGCATATGACTAGGGCAGCGGGAGTAGGGCACAGTAGAGTAGGAAACACCACCTCAAACTCACTCTTGGAGTTACTTTCTCTTCAAAGAGTTTCTCTCTTTAAGCCTTCCCTTTCCAAAAGTACCACTGTTACTGTCAAGCTCAGCCAACTGCATTATGCAACATAAAAGCATCGAGCACAAGAAAACAGTGATTTAAGTCAGCCTTTCCAACTGAAACGGCATCAATCTCAGCAGCCTATTACAACTGTGACACAGTGAACACCATTTGATGGGAAAAGTTAATTTCTGAGCCTAAATTTGACAAAGCACTTAAGCAAACACTTAAACACACACTTCGTGCTGTCTTGAATAGCAGTGGAATGAAAGATGCTCTTAAAGTCAAGCAGGTTTAAGGTGCTTTATTGAGTCACAGTGTAACTACCTTCTTAAGCAAGCCCAAAATGACATTCTTCTATTAGGCTTTACAGATTTCTTTGCAGAAAAGATAATTATTCTGATATAACACCAATGTGCTGCACTACTTCTGCTCCTGACAATATCAGATACACAGAAACGTGCATGTCATTTTTAATAATCTTTGCTCGAAGGTACTTTAGAGCAGAATGCAGCTCAATATTTCCATATTGCTTTTTTGGAAAAACAACTGCAGCCTTCAAATGGCAAGGAATAACCTACTGTGAAAGGAAAAAAAAAGCCTTCTATTTCTCAGTGCATAATGTCTTTCCCTCTACACAGCACATTTCTGCCTCATTCCAGAAAACTCATTTTGTTTCATACTAATTTACTATTGCTCATGCCCCTTATTTAAGAGGTGGCATTTATAAGAAACATGGTGATTTCCTAAAACCCATCCAGCAGAAAAACAGCATTTCCATTTCTCACAGTGCTTTTCACTATGCTCATGCAAGTATTAGATGCTTAAGTTAATAAAAATTACAATGTTCATTGGTTTATCAAAATCTGAGGATTTTTCATTCCTACACAGAAGATCCTATCAAACAAGGTCACACAAATGTGTAGCAGAGATGAATACAAGGGCTCAGCTTTAGAAAACACAGGAGATTAATATTCTATGCAGTGTCCAGAAACCAAACTCTTTAGAAGGACAGGTTTCTTTCCTTGCTTTATTCATTTTTTATGGTATCTGCTAGTCATGGAAAGGCTTTCTTTGTTTCTGTATTCATTCAGATATATATCAACACTCACTCAAAGTGTTAAGTGTCTGGATTATAAACAACTTTAGATGGGTGAATTTTTTCTTTCTTCTTTTTTCAGCTTTCTCCACTATTTTAGACTTCTGTAGCAGGATAAACTTGATGAAGTGTCACTCCTCCTAAGTGCAACATGCCTCATCCTTCTGAAGAACAGTTGCTGATTTATCATGAACTCAGCTTGTCAGATACGTGAATGCACAGTATCTCATCCTGCCCTCTGATGTTAGATGCACCTGCCAATTACTATAACTATAAATGTAAAAAGAAGTCATAACTGTCCTCCAAATGCTGCCTTTCTGCATGAATAAAATGTATGAAAGCCTGTAGCTGCAGCTAGGCTGCACATGCAGTTAAAGGCACACAACTCCACTAGCCATGCAAACCTATGCAGAAATCACAGGCTGACTGAAAATGTGACATGGTGCCCAGTATGGATGGGGGAAAAAGGTTGCAACTAGGTGAGAAACAGCTGAGAATGCCAGCATGAAAACAGCTTGTCTGAAAACAACTGACATATATTATCTCCTCTGCAAAAGAAAGACTCTTTAGCAGAGACAAATTACAGAAAAAACACAGCCAGATGAGAAATTTTAGTTCTGTCTCCTAATATAGTCTTGTGAAATTGTCCTAAAAGACGTATGTTTGTTCAAGAAATCAAGTATAGAATAAATCATAGAATCATTTTGGCTGGAAAAGATCTTCAAGATCATCAAGTCCACGCAACCGTACCAAGCCCACTGCTAAACCATTGGATCAAGTCGGCAAAATATCTTACTAAGCCAGAATTTACAAGCCTACACATTGTGGAGTCTGCACAGACAAATCTCTCAGTTGGAAATCAAAGCCTTCCTTTGTCTCCTGTTGGAAGCAGTAATGACACACAGTGGAATTCATCTAACTGTTCCACTTCTCTTACAGGTTACTGCATGGGGGCCTTTGGCAAACATTTTAAGAGAAGCTACTTAGAACTTCCCAGCTTTGAAGCTGTGCCTCAAAAACTCTTCTTATGGTTGGTGCTTCCCTACCCCAACATGATAGCTGCTGGGACTGGTTTGCTGTTTCTTTGAGGAGAGCACATTTTCTATAATTTGGCATGGAAGATCCAGTTCTCTCTGTAAGTCAGTTCCCCATCTCTGTTCTACGTGCTACCTAGCAAAGAGAATCATTTAAATAAGCTAACGTTGGACAGAACAGAGAGCTGAGTGGATCAGCAAATTACTTGGCAGGGATGTCTCAGCTCAGGAAGCTTCAGCCACTTCTGAATGAAGTTGGATCCCCTGTGCACAGAAATACACATGCAGATACATGCACGTGTATGGACACACTGGAGAGCATCTCACACTGCTATTGCCTTGCTCAATCTATAAAGGTTTAAGGTTCTGCATTAATAACCCTTAGTGTCTGTAATCAGCAAATGAAGATTTCTGAGTATCTTTATTTAATGAGCAAATGCTGAAGTGCCAGGTATGAACCTTACCCCTTACCTTTAAAAACCAAAGTCAGAGCAGTGCTACCGAGAGCACTTCACTTTTGCTGGATTTTAATTAGTTTTGTCAGGCAGAATTGGCAGTACTGATCATTTGCAAGACGTTCTGGACAAAATGAAATATTGTGCCTCCTTTGACAGTAAGAAGATTTAAACAATCTCTAAAGAAATCTCTAAAGGTATACTTCAGTCTAATCAAAGTGTATACCACACTACACTGTATACACTTCAAGAGTTTAATTTAGCCTCTCCATTTACAAGAAACAGGAGTGATGATGCTGCAGAGGTTAAAGGTGAAATTACTCCATTTCTTGAAATGACTGGTCAGGTCAAACTGCATTTATTCACTTTCTCTTTAATGACTTTCATTTCTCCAGACATTACACTCCTACAGTCAGCAATGCTCATTTACTTAATTGTCCCGAGTGTGTAACTCTGGAGCAGTCTTCACTAGATTTCATAGAGATCAACTTGATATAATGATGAAGAAATAATATTTATCAGTCCTAAAGGTGAGGTAGCTAATCCAACCATCAATGCAATCTTTGCCTATTTAAAAACAAGGAACTTAGCCCAACTCACAGTTACCTAAATTATCCCAAAGCATTTCAGATCTCTTATTATCCTGACCATATGAAATACGGCCAGATAGGAACATCTGCCCTTAGGAACTGGAGGCTTGGTTGTAATTTTCCCTATGTTCTACTTTACGTTAGAGCATTATTAATCTAAGCATAGATGTTATGCCTCTAAAGTGTGATTGTAAAGGAGAAGACTTGATCCTGAAATACTCTCTCATGCATTCTGGGGCTAGCTACAACTTATTAAATGAATTTTGATATTAGGTATCCCTGTAAAATTGTTAGATTACTGTTATGAAAGCTATATCATTCAGGAGAAATTCAATACAAACTCCAGGATATAATGAATATAATGGGTATAAGTCCAGTATCCAAATATCTGATTGTTTGTAAATCAGCTGTTCTCTGTCATTCATTTCCTCCACACCTTAACACAACCAACTATACTGCAAAAGCTTTGCAGGATTGTTTCATGTGACACCTGGCAGCACAGAGCAGGGTCTATCTCATGAGTTCAACAGCCTCACTGAGGTGTAGCAGCAGCAATAGGCTGCCACTGTCACATGTCAATCCATCACCATCATTCAATGAAGTGTGTTACTTGGAAGAAAATAATCCTAAGCCCCCTGCCTTATCACTCTTTTATTGCACTATTTATAGCACTACAGCAACCTCAGCCTCCCACCTCCACCCTGCAGTGCCTGCCAGCTGTGCCTGAGAAAGCATCAACGCAACCTCGTGGTTTTATGGGTCTTCAAAAGGCCAATTTTGATGTTGATTCCTTGTCACCAATAAATATTGTACTGCTAAAATACACTCCTCCATCGCAGAACTCTGACACCAGTTTTACATTAGTGTTCAATCAATGTCCTATATAAAATTACTCCCATTTACAGGCAGGAGATATCATCACCAGAGCTTACAAGCTTTCAAAGTTTACATCCTAAAGTACCTGAAGTCAAGAAAAAATAATCCTTCCTCCAGTTACCCTGGTGCTATTGCATGGCATGTGAGCCAAAATATTTATCCTTCCATCACAAGCCCAGCAAGGCATCATTACATCCACTTTGCACAGGAGAAGCAAAGGTCTGGATTTAGCAGTGGACTTCAGCTTCTCACCAAAACTACCTGACTGCTGAAGTCAGAAGGAAATTGGATGCAAATGTCAGGCAAATACACACCATAACCAGTCTGATTCCATCATCACTATGGGCAGTAGACTCTGCTCACAGTGCCTGCACCCAGGTGCATGTCCCATATCACCAGTGCAGGGAGGTGGTGTCCATTCGTGCAATCTTGTCTTCCCTGCTGCAGTCACCTAAGATGTGCAGTCCCTCCATGGGACCAGGGACATTCCCCAGTTTTCCTGACCCTGATAATACAGGAATGCAAACTCCGAATTAAGAGGATAATGACAATAATGATAGCTCTGTAAAATCCCTGTTAACACTGATGAGATATTTGTTTGACAAGAACTAAATAATTATGTAATTAAGAGGATCATCTGTAGTAAACTGCAGGAACTCACACTCACTGTTCTCCCATTTAGAGGGGACACTGAACAGCAGAAAGGAACAGCTGCTTTGAAAGCAGTTAGGCATTTTGCAGACTTCATATTCTTATAAAAAACAGGGCTTTCAACTGCACTTGTACCATCACTAATTTTTAATTCGTGAAACTGGGAGTTGTTTTGGTTTTTTTCATGACAGCACTTAGCTAAGGGAAAATATTTACTTTAAATCTCCAGTGCCTCTCCACCATGCAAATGTGATGAGCTGACTAGCCCTATTTTTTGCATCCAGCTGCAATCCAAGACTGTTTGAACTGGTATTGATAAACACAGTCTCAAAATCAGGCTATTTTCCATAGGTATCTGTACTAATCATCTCTGCTGGCCCTGAGGATGCAGTGAAGATGACCTGAAGTTGGCCAAGGTTACTCAGCAGCACAGACAACAAAGTTATTTCTTGCCCTTCTAACGATGTGAGGCCAAGGGTGAGGTCTGATGATGCAGATGCTAAGCAGCTTGAAATCAACATTCACACATACAACATCTTTGTGCAATACCCCCTACCGCAGCCCACTACCATCTTGTGTTTCTGAATGATTTTGTTCATTCACCTAAGGAGTGGTGCTGGCCATCAGAAATACAGCCTCACACAGGGTCAGAGGTCTCCTCTTGGCAACTGGATGCAATTTCCTGCTTTTTCTCTCAATTGGAAAGCTTTACATGTCTTGGGTCTGCTAGGGTCTGCTTCCCCGTCACCATTTTATTCAAGGGTGTTAAGCAGCATATGGGAAGGCACAGCCTGAAAAACGGTTTCAATTACATCAGAACAGGCAGCAGGGCAAATAGCATCGCCCTGTGTTAACCAAGTGGCAAAACTTCACTTTGACTGAAAAATCCTTTTCTTGTAGTGAAAGGGCCTTAATTCTTGAAACTTACTCCCTTAAAGGATCTGGAGTAACAAGCTGAGAGTTAGAGCTTTTCTTACATATTTCATCCACAGTGGAACTTGGGTCTAATGCTTCATAGCTTTTGGTGGTGACACTTGGGGGAAGAATATTTAAGTTTCCATTTATAAGAACAGTATGACATAAACACAGAGGATAATTAACTAATGAAATGAGCTGGACCATTTTTTATACTACAGCTCCATCATACCTGCTTCCTCCAAAATCCATCATCTCCTTACCAAATGGTACATCAAGCATTTCACACGCTGCTCATAGTCCCATGCAATGGAAAACATTAATTACAACATGATCACTTCCCTAAAGGAATTACAGGGGGTGCAGGAGAGAAAGAGAGGCAGAAGAGGACCTAAATTCATAAGAATTCTGCATACCATGAATGCCAGCAACTCCGTGCCTCTGGCACTTTGCTCCATCCCTTACTTATCATTCTTTCCATTGTGACTATTACCTGCACATTGCCTCATTTCCATGCAAATGTCTCCAACATTTTGAAAAAGGCTGAACCATATGTGTTAAGCAACCATCTACCCACCCCATAAACCTTTCTTTTTCCTTTCTGCATCAAAGGAATAAAGAAGGTCCTTTGCAGAGCACCGTCGTTCCTGCTGTGCTGACACCTGTGGATCAAACCCATCCTATGCGCCTTCCTCACCACATCAAAACTGTCACCAGTAACAAGCACAGCAAGCCAAGGCTCTTCAGAACTGCCGAATGGAAGCACAGGAACCAAAGGGATCATTCCAGAAAAATGTTCTCTGAGCAAACTCATCAGCTGCCAGTACTAACGTGTGAAACTACTTGAAGGTTGTTGTTGGATTTGAGCTGCAAAGTTTTTATTTCTGTGTTGAGGGGTTTGTCTTTAATAATTTAAAGGGAATTTTGTAATGGGACACCAAGTTCTTGTCACATTAAGATAAACCCAGGATAGCAATGTCGCTGGAGGCAAGATGACAGAAAATGGCTTGCACACTGAGGATTGCCACCTAAATTGCCTGCCCTGTTAAAATATAAAGGAAAATGTGTAAACAAACCTTCAGACTCCTGGGCTGTACTCGAAGATGTTTCCAGCTCTCTGCTCCTGGGTCCTTTTTTTTTCTTTTACATACCAGTGTAGAAGTTGGTACTGTACAGCTCTATGTTTTGGTGTGTTTTATGTATACATTGCAAATATATCTACATATCACAGAATTACTGAGGCTGGAAAAGACCTCTGAGATCATCAAGCTCAGCCTATGACCTAACATCACCACAGTCACCTAGACTATGGCACCAAGTGCCACATCCAGTCACCTCTAGGGATGGGGACTTTACCACCTTGGCAGTCCATTTCAGTGCCTGACCACCCTTTCCATGAGGAATGGCTTCCTAACATCCAACCTAAACCATCCCTGATGCAGCTTCAGGCCCTGTCCTCTCATCCTATCACTAGTTGCCTGAGAAAAGAGCCTAACCCCCACCTGTCTACAACTTCCCTTCAAGTAGTTATAGAGATTGATGAGGTCTCCCTAAGTCATCTCGTCTCCAGACTAAACAACCCCAGCTCTGTCAGCATCTCCTCATACAACTTTCCCTCTAGCACTTTCCCCAGCCTCATTGCTCCCCTCGGGACCCTCTCCAGCACCTCAATTTCTTTCTTGAAATGAGGGGCCCAGAAACCACACACAGTGCTCAATGTCAGGCCACACCAGTGCCCAGTACAGGGCTAGAATTACGTCCCTAGTCCTTCTGGCTACACTATTCCTGATCCTGGTTTTCATGTAAAGGTGAAGATACAGTACAGATGAGCTCAAAGCATCTGCAGCATCTAATTTTCCCTTTCAGTCTTCTGATCTGTACATTCTTTCCACTTCTTTCTAATCCAACTTTGCTCATTCATTTAATTAACTGTTCTGTCTCAGCACACTTAATAAGAATGAATTTGGGACAATGAGATGAATGCTTCCAGCAGTAAAATGCAGGCCATTCATGGCCTTGAGAGCTCAGGTAAATACAACAGTACATGCTTATAAAATATCTGCCTGAAAACATTGATGAGTCAGAGCACAGGTAAAGCCACATTGCATCTATTTGGCAGTTCCTTC
Organism: Upupa epops; assembly: GCA_013397515.1. Taxonomy (NCBI): domain Eukaryota; kingdom Metazoa; phylum Chordata; class Aves; order Bucerotiformes; family Upupidae; genus Upupa; species Upupa epops. Next base: position 319,817 of record VZRI01001178.1, read on the forward strand.
CTTCTGTATTTTAATTCATCAGCCTCCATATGAGGACAGGGCTTTTTGAATACAATTATGGGGTATTTTTAGGAAGAAAAGAAATAAATAAAAAAATAAACTATTATTCAAAGGATCAAATGTGGAGATGATGTTTGTATCCTGTTATTGTCAGAATAATTCTGCCTCGTAACATGACCACAAAATTGAACTGAACTATAATGCTTCGTATTCATCTCAGTAATCTACAGAAATACTTTCAGTAGTTCTCAGTCCTGCAAACCAGCCTCTCTGGGTAGAGCCCAGCAAAATTTTGTATCCAAAATTTTGTATCATATTTTCTATATGATGCTGACAGTCTAACTCAAATTAAACTTGCTTTCCCTGAAGTGTTTGCACTAAAACTAAGGAGAAAAAATGTATGAGTTCCACAAAAAGCTCAAAGAATTGACCTCCAGGTTTCATAAAGCTAAAGCAATTCATAGCAAAACATTTTTCCTTCAGTTTTTGCAGTTAAAGTTTTAAAACCTGAACAATGGAAGAAAACCCCATTTTGATGCAAAAATGTCTCAACAGGCTAAGAAATAGAATGGACATTCATTATCTTCCCATACACCCTCAAATTTGTATTATAACCAAATGTTTTCAACAAAACCAAGCCATGAGTTCCTAGCATACCATTAGCAATCAGGTTTAATGCAAATCATTTGTGTCCTGATTTATTAGCACCAGATTTCCACTTTCTCAGAGCATTTGTGCACAGGACTAGTGTCAAGTCTGCTCCCCACTCACACAAAGAGCAACACTTGAGCAGACTGCTGGATCTCAGCATTTCTCATGTTTTGCTGGAATGAGTCTAGTTTTGTCTAAAAAATTTCACACTAGTATTTTCAGGCTTTCAAGGTGGATTAGCTTTAGTCTCTTTTGAGTATCCTGTTTGGGAACCTGTCCTTCATTACAGCATTGATTTAGCTGTGGCAGATGCTGAGCTGTCACTGAGCCTGACAGCTTCTTCAGAGCTTCCTCGGTGGTTATCTTGTAAGAGTCTATAGCCAAGTGAAACCCAACTGCAAAATCGAGCACATTTCTCATTTCTGTACTCTATGAAATTAAGTGTGCTACACTGTACCCTGCTAGGAGTATGGGGGAAGAAGGTCTTAATTTAGAATTTAGCACTGTCGATTAACCCTTTATGTTATCCACTGTTCCAGCCCTAACATATCGGTAGGACCGTTTTATAGTCACAGCTCTGTGGCTTTGTTGTAACTCACCCCCACTACATAGCCACTTCTAACCAATGGAGAAGAGTCTTTGGGGAAGATATCAGTGTGAATGTGCTTAGCAAGGTTACATCTACATGACATCAATTTGACCCCAGTACATCTAGGAAGCTTTTATGACACTTAACGTCTACGATCCTAGGAAGATGCTCTTCACATTTCACCTTTGCAAACTCTTCTGCTAAAGAACAATGGCATGGCAAAGGGGCAGGCAAAAACCTAGATATATTTTTGCATTGTCTATCAGAAGATTACAAAGCCAGAACGTATACAACTGGACATCTGTCTAATCAGCCTATTGTTAATTGTTTTCGCTGTACCAGCCAGTTGTAACATGACGTGTATACTCTGTAGATAAGGAACTTGCTTAAATAGCAGATGCACACACAACACTACAAACGTTACAAACAGACCTGTTTGACGAACTGTTTGTTCAGCTGAAACAAGAGTTGTCTTGAATATTAGAAGCACATTACCTCCACCTGCTTCCACTATTCCCACATCTCTCCACTACTCCCTTCTCCATAAGACCAAGAATAAAACATGGCTGGAAATATTACCAGTCACTGATGCTATCCTGGTAGAAGAGGGTTGAGAATATTCAGTGGAATGGCAGAAAATTGCATACACTGGCAAACCAAACCAAAAATAGGCTGGCTTTTCATTTCAGCCTCTGTGCGTGTACTGCTAAACTCTCTGCGGCTATGTGAGACTGGAAAAGTGTTTGCATTTCCTGGCATCAGCTCCCGAAGCTCTCCTCCTCGCTGTCCAAATCCTTCTGATCAGCACTTGTTTCTACCTGATTACCTCTCTGTTTTCTTGTTCAGTATTCCAGGAAGGAGATGCTGGAATTAGATTTGCTGCATTTCCATTCCTACATTAACACTAATTTCACTGAAGTCAATGAAATTACACTGACATCTGGAGAGTATCTGAGGAGAATAAATGAGTGCATTTCATCACTTTCCCTTGACTTTTTTGCAGTTGTTTCATAGCATTTTTGAATGTCCCATTTCACTAAAATCTACTAATTCAACTCTTGGATACCTCAGCAAAGTAACTCTTTGGGATGATGGTGTTCTTGCTCTAAAGCTCCTGACACTGGATGGCAGATGCCTGAAGTCATACATAGCATCACACCAATTGTCCACGCAAGCCAAAATTCTTTCTCTGGGTGCTGCCCCTTCCTGATAAGAGTAGAAGTAAGAAGTATGCAGAGCATGTCTGTCCTGGTCTGCTCCTTCCAGGCTTCCACAAATCCAGAGCCCAGGGACTTTCTAAACTGCCCACTGCATCCAGACCATGACATGTGTTACCCACTGACCAGAAATCTCCACCAGAAATATATAAATACTTTGTATAAAACCATTTCTGTGTTTTCCTACCAAAGTATTATGTGATCAAGTATTCTTCATGCTATCCTGTAAATCTGGTCATCCTCAGAAACTCTGCCAGGACAGTGAGTAATGGCTCCTCTTCCCTTCTGTGCACCATTCAATTTTTGCAAGCTGTCGTTCACGGTGTTTTCTCAGTCATGAAAAGCCCTTGTCTGAAAGAGTCATTCCAGGCTTCACTCTTGACACCTTTCAGAAGCCGTTTCTCATCTTAACAAAATCTTGCACAGTGACATGCACCAACGTTAATTTCCACTGCTCGCCTACACACCCTATTTGCCTGTTTTGGACCAGCACTGATATCTTCAAGGGACAATGTGCAGTAACAGTCAGATGTCTTTCCTGAATGGTAACTGCTAATTTAGAAGCCATTACTGTATAGGTATAGCTAGCTATTTTTTGCCTACATGTATTATTTTGGATACACTGACACTGAATTTCATCTGTCCTTTTCACAATCGCTTCTGCAGTGGGATTTCTATATCAAACCAAACCCACTAATTTCAGGATTAAGTGGAAAAAGATCTGCAACACAAGGGAGAAAAGCTATACTTACCGAACTATGAGGTAAAGAGTGAAAAAAAAGCCTGGGCAAAATTAAATCGTCGCTTAAATGCTTTAGGCTTATGCTAGTACTATGGCTTAGCTCCCAGTAATTGGGGGATTTTATCATCTTTCTCCTACAAGCAGGGCTGATTTTTCCAGAGCAGGGCAAACGCAGGCAAAGCTGTTCTTTCTTGGATTTTATCCAACAGTGACTAAGCCAACCCTAAACGTCCAGTGAAAATAAGTGAGAAATTTGACAGAATGAAAATGGCAAGATGTGACCCAACACTTATAACAGCTATGGAATGTCTCTTGAACATTAACTCTTCAGTAGCAGGAGAGCAAGCATTAATTTCTAAATACACACTTAAACCTCCAGTTTGGCCATCTCAGTGTCACACCACTGTGTGTGCCATGGGGAACAGCCTCTCTTCAACTGACAGTGAAATCAGTCTCGAGTGCCATCGGCTAATTTAAATTGTATTGATGCCTTTTGGTTCATATGCTGCTGATAGCTGAAGGAAATATTTATTACTTCAGGGTCTCTTCCCACTGCTTATTTTGTCAATACATGCAGCACCCTCAGTTATTTCTCTGCTGTTACTAGGCACTAATAGCTGCGAGCAAATCGTCCCATTAATTTCCTTTGTCAGGGACAATGACATCTGAAATCGTACACAGGATAGGGATTTCTACATGGAACAGGGAGTTTAACGGTATCTTCAGGTGTTTTGTCTCTCAGCATTAATGACCTAAACCATCTAGCGCTACTAATACCTGCAGGTATCAGTCTCCTTTAGTTGTTCCTACCACTGACTACTTATGTGAGTAAAATCTATTGTAAGCCTTGCAGGATAAAGTCTTCAAGCCCAATGTAAATTAAATTCAACAACCCGTTCATTAGCATGTCTTTCCAGGCCTTCCAGCATGCTCATTCCCAAGCCTCCGCAGTATGGTACATTAATTTTATACTGAACTATTAATTGTAGTTGACTTTGCAAAGCTGTTTTCTTTACATTTTTATTCAGTTTTGCAAACCAAATCCCAGTGGGGTTAATTTTATTCCCCACAGTTTGTTTGATCAAATTGCAAATATATCCTTTAATCTTTTTAGGCATTCAGATTTATTATCTATGGAGCAGAGCTTCTTCATCTTCTCATGGTTTGGGAGAAACAATCTTTCACATATTTCTTATTTTATGCAAGTGTTTATCCTGCAAGTACATATTAGTAAGCATAACATTAAAACACATTTACTTAACCTAAATAAAAACCACTTTGAACCAAATTTTCAAGCTAACCTGCTTTGCTTCTTAATTATACCAATGTGAACTCTTTTTTCCCAGAGCTTGTGATCCACAATTCACTGGTCAATGGAAAGTAGCTGCTGAAGTTAGTGAGTTTTAGGATTGGCAATAAGCAGGTATGTTTATAATTTCCTTTAAGAATCTACATGGAAAATTTCTCCAAGGCAGGGAAAAATGCCTTTGGGACACTTACAATTTTATTCATTTCTATTTATAGTAAGTATTAGTAGCAGTAGTAATAACAAAACCAACAACTTCAGTATCACTCCATATTTGACATGTAGATATATATTTTATAAAGAAAGATCCAGTATTACATTTTATTTCATACTTGTCATTTACTTCAATCGTCTCTATTCAATTTCACTGGAAAATTCAGGGTGAAATACTTTATAAAATTGAGAGATTTCTGGCTTAAAAAGCATTATTATTTAGCCTTTTCTTTTCTAACTAAATAGGGCAATGCTTAGCAAAAAAGAAGAGAGTAACATCTGTGTGTTTTCCTAATCTGAATCCATAGTTGTAGAAGATCTAAAGTGAAAGGAGAAACCAAATGGTCTTATTTCTTTACTATGTTCTACTTTTTGCACGATCAAAGTAAAAAGGTTTTTTTAAAACGAAATAACATTCCCTCTCAGGCTTTTAAATCTTCCCAGCAGAAAACAAAAGGAACGATTTTTCTCCAGTTTCTTTCTAGCATAAAAAGATCTGAAAGGCATAGTAAAAAATGATCAATAGAGAACTTTTCTGTTATCTTGAAAACAGTTATTAGCTAGGAATGAACAAAAACAAAATCTCATGTATATTTATTCTTTCTTCAAAAATATGTAATTTTCAATAAAAATATATTTTCAACAAAACTTAGGGTTTGTCTAAATACTCTCCCTATTATCTGAGTAAGTTTCATCCACTGTTTTTTCACACTATCTCATTAAACCTCTCCTCCACATCCGCTTTCAGCCTCGGCTGAAGTCTTCCAGAAGCTACATAGCATGGTTTTTATTTTGTTTAGTAGCTTACCTGCCTCCCACCTGACATCATGCTAAGTTGTTTTTCTTCACTTTACTCAACATTATTCCTAATTATTCAACCTAATTGATAAGATGCCTCCTCTGGGTAGAGCTGGTTGCCATGACACTGTAAGAAATGACTCCATATTTCTCCATCCCTGGATCTTTCTGAAGAATTTGTACAGAACATCTTGCTTTCAGCAACTCCCCAGCTTCGTACACATCCATAACAAATAATTAACGATCTAACCCTTGCAGACAGGTTTTATCAGAATAATGGGGCTAAAAATGTTTTCTTTTCATGAAGTTTTTTCCTTCTGCTAACTCTGCCCAAGATTCCACAGCTTCAGTGCTCTGCTGTGACACTGCACACCTTTATCACACAAAATGCCATTAGTCCAGATACCAGTTGGCAAGTACTCATCACAGGGGACTTGTTATACTAAAGTAGCCATAATTAACAGCCTCATCAACTTCTGCTCTGTGGCTCCTACCAGAGTTGCTAGGAATACCAAAGACTTAGGGCTACTTAAAGATGAAGCTCTCTCATCACATGGACCAACACAACAGGACACATGGCATCACCCAGAGTGGGTGACTTGCACACTCCACCCACCTGCATATTTCTCCTCAAGTTTAGACAAAGCAGAGGCAGAGAATGCACCTTCAATCACCCATCTCTTCTAACCACCATCACACATTCACTTCAGCTGCATGTGCTGCTCCCACTGCACAGGAGCAGCTTATATGCTGGTCCCAGCTCATGAACTGTCATTGTCTACGCCTGCACTGGACCATAGAAGATGGTGTACTGCAAGGCAGAGGTGCTCTTACTCCATGAGCTTCCAGATAGCAAAGCATAAGTCATCAATGCTACAGCAGTGATTAACCTAATAGACAACTTCTTCCCTAACGATAAGATTTGAATCCACTCATGAAGAAGGCAAGTTTCCAGGTGTCTGTTTGGTGTCTTTTTTACCATGTGCAGACTTCCTCCTGCACAACATGAAGAACAACAGGAAAGGTGGTACTCACCTGAAAATGTCCTGAGTGGCTACTAAACGTAGAGGTACAACAGGCTGCTCGGATGTAATAGTACAGTAAAGATCTCCAGAGGAAGCTGAGAGAACATTCAGGAGAGCAGTCCTTGCTAGAAGTTCCCACTCACCTCTGTCAATCCAAATCCCTACTATCTGGTCGCTAAGCTACCCCAAATGTCAACCTCAGCCTCCTCAAAAGCTTCTCTATCTCATGGCCCAGTCCTTTCCAATCAGGACATCAATTTGAAAACACAAAATGAAGCCAAAGCACATTGAGTACACACCAAGCAGCATTAACTGCTCAGTCTCTATGGTTCATTTTGGACTGATTTTATTTAGACAGCAATCACACTACTTATTATTGCAGTGCTCTGGGGAATTCCATACAATTCAGACAATGACAACTGATAGCTAAGGCAGTGTGAATACATAGCCCAGATAGTGTGTGTTTGTCCTTGGGAAAGTCACTAGCTCTACCTGTTATTTTTATTTACACACACCACTATAGTGTGTGAGCTGTAGTTCTGCTCTTCTAAACAATGTGCCTAATATTGCAGAACTGACACAGACTGGGAATGCTTTTTACAGTAAGAAGATATTAATTTCTTTTCAATTTTACATTATTAACAAACTCGCTGAGGAAACCCTGCGTTTACTGTTGTTGATGATTCATCCAGAAGGCTAGGACAAGAATTGTGGCAGAAACTAAAGAAATCTTAACAAGTCAGATATAAAAAATTTCCTCTGAAGTCCTTGATGTTGTCTCCATTTCACACTTCAGAGGCATGGGCTATTAATAAATTACATTTCTTTAATTATTATTTTGGGCAGATTCATGCCAGATTCAAGGACTGAGTGATTTACCTGAAGTATTTATTTCCATTTGCGAAAGACATTTCCAAGTACTCTAACCAAAATGACAACAAATTAGAATTCTCAGAAGCTACCATTTACTGACTGTAATTAGTCAGAGCTTGCCCATCTCCCATCTCATTTACACAAAATAGATGTAGCAGTCCATGTCCAGGTTCATCCTCCATAAGTAATCAACAAACACAAAGTACTTTAAGGGATGTATACTGAGAGGGACTGAGCAGAGGATGAGAAATGGTCCTTCTAACTCTGCACAGAACCCACAGACAATTTAAGCCAAGTCTGTCCCCACCTCACAAATCTCCTCCTTCACTCTGCAGACACAGAGCCATTAATTGCTCCATAATTAGGTAAGACCAAAGCAATCAATGTCACTGAGCAGAGGCACTGAGCAGTGTATATGGCAGTGTACATGGCAGAGCATATCCCCTTAAGGCCCCTAATTAACAGGTACCATGTACCTGTACATTGAAGAAAACAGGCTGGAGAAAACCACCCAGCACGGCCAGAAAGAATCACCTTGATGGACAAGAAAGTTTTTCAAGATATGTACAAATGCACATTAAGCAGCATGCCATACAGACACGGAGGAAAATGAGCCATCATTGCCGAAAAGCAACCACGTTTTCTTTCTCCACAGCTCTCACTGATGATCTCTGAGTGCTAAAGCTGCAGCCTTGGTCCCACTTCTGAACCAGTGGCCAGGCTGGTTTACTCGAACTTTTCCAGCTGTTACTGGAATGAGGCAGCACGGTTTCTAGGGACAGCTAGAAATTCAGAATATGAGGATTTTTTTAAGATATATAGCTCAGGTTTTCTCTCTGTTGGGGAACTCTTAATTTGAGACCAAACTGGGAAGAAAGAACAATTTTTAGATTTAAAAATCAAGGTGGATGTGAATTATGGTGGTAGGAATTTAATGTAAAATATGTTGCACTGTCATATTCCACCAGGTAACCCTAAAAACTCAGAATTCAAAGCAAAGGGTAACCAAATAGGGAGGTCAGTTTGTCCCACACTGTATTTATCAGGACATACAGAAGGAAAAGGACGTGAAGAGCTATCAAGATTTTTAAACATGTTTTGGCTAGATCAGTCAAATGGTTTCTCTTTGATAAATTAGCTTCTTCTATTGAAATAACGTTCTCTCACAAAAAAAATTGAACTATCTTTAACAGTCTGCCAATTTACTTGCTAGTGAAGGATTTCTGCAATATTCCAATGGTATTTGCATTCAGGCTTATAAGGACCACACTGAATGTCTTTGTACTTAAAGTAATGAGGATGTTTGGAGAAGTTAACATTGTGCCACAGTCTAGCACTGAATTATTATGAGAAGTTTCAAAGTAGCTGCTCATCTAGTATCTTGATTTTTCTTAACTACTGAAAGAAGAAAACCCTTCTCTTTTTGATCTCATGATTCTTGTGCAGTCTGAGTTGGCAACTGGCAAAGGTTATTGAACACATTTACCATCACTGAACGCACGGATTAGTTTTCATTTCCTTCAAAGAAAAGTTAAAAAAGTAGTATTTCTCAGTAGTATTAACTACTAAAAAATACATACAACACCTCTTCAGAAGCAGCACTTACGTCTATTTCTCCCTATGTTTCACCTATTTCTTTCCAAATAGAAAATGAATCTTTCAAACTCCTTTTTGTTAAAATGATGACAAAGGCTGTACACCTTGTCCACAGTGAAGCAGTGACTTTGTCCTCTGCATACATCTAAACTGTGACTCAGTACTTCACTGGTGCTGATGAACTAGTGGCTCAGGAGGCTGTTCATGAGATCTTTGTATCCAGCAGTTCATTAGGTCACTGGTTTGGGCAGATAGGTTTTTTTTCATGCAGAGCAGGCTGAGGGAATGTGGAAGGAAGGTTAGGGACATGCCAGACCTTTTACGCAGTTTCTGCTAGCCAGAGCAGGCAGGCAGGGATCATCAATAGTTAGGAAAGAAAGATCTGTTCTGCAAGAACAAGTTTTCTGTGGAAATATTCCAATCTATTTGTTCACAGCTGTATAGGGCTGTATTTTACATTATTGAGTAACACAATGAGGCTTTTCTGATGAACTTGTCTGTTAGCCCACAGCACATCCACATGCTAAGGGCCAAGGTAGACTCCTAATAATTTTAACTAGTCTGGTTACATTCACTTCAACTAATTTGCAATAGAAAAGGTTTTTTAAAAGTTACTTGAGGGAATAATCATCTTCATAGGGAGACAATGGGGAGGGGAGAAAAAGAACATTACCCAGCACTTTATTTTCCTAACTAAAAATAATTTTTAACAGGTTCTAAATTTATGGGTAGTGTATTTAAATGACAAAAAGATAAGAAGCAGCTATATTAGGTGTAATGTCCTCTATTTAAAGTGACAATAGAAGTTCTAGAAACTCAAGCTGCCTAAAGCTGGCACCAAAAGAATCAAGCTCCAAGGACTGCAATAGTCCTTCCCTCTAAGCTGACAGAACTGCTTTTCAGCAATCACTTGCTAAGAAAGAAAGGGAAGAAAAGGTGGATAAAAGATGAGGAATAAGGACATAGGCTTCACTGGAGACACGTAAAAATTAATCCACTTCTTGGTAAGAAGTGTTTTATTGTCCTTTTATCCACACTACATGAACATTTTGTGATCCATTTGAAATCAATAGAGAGAAGCTGCTATCTATTTTGAGAAACAAAAAAATGTCTAAATCCAGACAGTTTCCCATTACCCACATTATCATAGCTGCTGAATTAACACTGCTCTGACAGCAAACGTGCAGACTGATTCCTTCACCTCAAGCAACTTCAGGGTCGTATTTCATAGATATGTACTGACACAGCACCAGCAGTAGAGACAGAATGAAAGGGAAAGTCAAAGAATTTAAGGACTGCTTTGCTTTGTTACCCTCACGCTATTTTTAACTGAGAATAGAAAAAAATAGGTGATTGAAGATTTTAAGAAGTCACCTGCACCAGGATGGTAAAGGCAAGTACAACCCTTTTCCTTGCCCACATCCCAAAGAACCACCTAACTGATTATTTTCAACTGTCTGTTTCCATAGAATCATCAGGGATTAGAAGGGACCTCAAAAGATCATCCAGTCCTATCCCTCTGCCACAGCAGGATCATCTAGACCAAGTCACAGAACAGAACATTATGGATGGGAAGGGACCTGGAAATATCACCCAGTCCAATCCCCCTGCCACAGCAGGACATCCCAACCAGGTCCAGGCAGATTTCAAACGCCTCCAGAGAAGGAAACTCCACAAACCCCTTGGGCAGCCCCCTCCACTGCCCCGTCACCCTCACTGGGAAGAAGTTATAGAATCGGTCAGGGTTGGAAGAGAACACAGGATCATTTTCTGTTCTCACAAAAGATACTAGAGCAGCTGCTTTTCCCACAGACAGCAGGAAACACAAAGTGAAAGCCATTTCAGAAATAAAATCCTATTATTACCTATGCTAATTCTAAACTCAAAACATTACTTTCCCCTTCCCTTTTTAAGGGCTGGATATAGCATTTTCCAGATTTCACAATTACTTTTTAATGTACTCAACAGATTTTGCAGAAGTTGGAAAAAATACCTTCAAATTAGCCAGTATTTGCACTTAAAAAATTACAGTCTTGATAATCTGATGTTTTTCAAGGACCAAGACATCTGTTAAAACACCAATTTTGGAAGCAGCGTTCCAGTTTAAAATCTACTTCTTCTCATAATACGATTACATAATTGTATTAAATGCTCTCAGTCATTGAAACATGTGAAAGAACATGGAGCAGGGTACTGCTGTTGAGACTGGTCTTGTTGAAACTGTACACACAGCTTCACTGCACGTCCAATTATTTCAGCATAAATATCCAGACTAGAGAAATTCACTTGGATCAGTGCCTTGCAAAGTGGAAACTGGATCATTGTTAGGGTCTTTGGACATCATGGAACAGATCCAAAGAAGAAGCACAAGCAGAAAACAAAGGTTAAGCAAAGGTGAATTCAGATGCCTGCATCACTGCGTGGCAATGAGGACCAACCCCGGAATTACTCAGAATCGTCATCTGCTTCTCTCTTTAATCCAAATATTCCTGAGTCACCTTCATTGCTGCTTCACTTCCCAACAGACTTGGGAAGGATATTGAATCATAGATTCATCAGGAATTGGAAGGGACCTCAAAAGATCACCCAGTCCAATCCCTCTGCCACAGCAGGATCACCCAGATGAAGTCCAGGTGCGTTTCACATGTCTCCAAAAAAGGAGACTCTATAAACCCCCCGGGCAGCCCCCTCCAGTGCCCCATCACCCTCACTGGGAAGAAGTTATTGAATCCGTCAGGGTTGGAAGGGACCACAGGATCACCCAGTTCCACACCCCTTGCCACGGGCAGGGACACCCCACCCTAGATCAGGCTGGCCAGAGCCTCATCCAGCCCGGCCTTAAACACCTCCAGGTACGGGGCCCCAACCATCTCCCTGGGCAACCCATTCCAGGCTCTCACCACTCTCACGGTGAAGAACTTCCTCCTCACATGATATGATGGAACCAGACAGAGTTATCTGCAAACAGTGGAGGTTGCTGAAACTAGGAGGATGTGGGGAAAAGTTAAGAAGAGTGGTCAGGAGTTAAAAAAGTTAAGAAGAGTAACACGAGATAAATTAGTTCATCTGGGAGACAAACAGGCAGGAGCCCAGGGAAGGATGGAATAAGAGTGATAAATCAGAAAGGTGATCTGGGAACTCTAGAAGCTAAAAGATGCAGGATTTATATCCCTCAGACCAAGAATGGTTTTGCAGGTCACAGGTAAATATTCTGATGACGAGCACCTCCTGAAAGATGCTGGTGATGGCAGTGACCGTCCCATGGTGAACCACTTTGGTCTCCTTTTAAAGAATAACTTCTGACCCTGACTGCATTGGCGGTGGTGGATCTCAGATCACTGAATCACAGACTGGTTTGAGTTGGCAGAGACCTTCCAACGTCACCTACTCCACCCCCCTGCAGTGAGGATCCTGATAATTTTAAACTGCCATTCATGAGATTTCCAACTTTTGGGTACTTACTGTATTTAACAAGAAACCCACCAAGCAACAGCCAACTCATCCAGGAAGCAGGCAAAAGGTCCCTAGAATATGTAAGGAGATTTGTAGCTTCAGCCACTGTTTTGAAGATTTGTTTTGGTGGGGCATATCTGTAACCTCTGGTGTTCATCATTCAAAGGAAACCTTCGGAGGAGACCTTGTGATCCAGTACAGCTGACTATGTTTATTCACATTTGTAAGAGAACAATATTTTCTGTCTTCAGGTAACACTCCAAAGCTGGTTTCCTTTCACTAATACATCTCTATTAAATTTCTTTGCTAATTAAAGAAGGCAAGGTCACAGCTAAGGAATTGGAAGGAGCTCTAATGGAATTACTACTCTGGGGTGGCTTGAATGTCATAATTTCCTTCTCCGACATAGCAAAATCTTGACAATCACATTAAAAAGGTAGAATAAATGCTGCTGGCTTTTTCAAAGCAAACATCATTATGGATATTAACACCTTCTGTGCTAACAGTAATACATGCATTAAATATAGCAACTTGAGTGACTGAAATGCCTATAAAGCATCTGCCATGAGATAAAGCGTAAAGAAAACTCTGGGCTCAGAAAAGCCCCAGAGAACTGGAATTAAGATGAGAATTACAGCATACCTAAGCTACATCTTCCATCAGACTTTAAATACAGTCCATTTCATCTTCATATTTAAGAAATTATCTAAGCCACTTTAACATCAGGCTATGCAGCATTTATGGTTTTGTCGTCACATCAGAGCACTCTCTTCCTTTCACTGTAATGTTCCTACACTCCAGAGACAGTCTTTCCATTTTAGGAAAGAGGTTAAATGGTCCCATGGTCCCTCAGCTTTTCAGAGAGGACATGAAACACAGTTAAAGAGCATGTCTGCTTGTGCATGCACAGGGAAGGTTTGTGTATGCACTATATATAGCCTCATATATGTACACCTCATACATATCTTAGGAAAGGCATAGGTGTATGTCTTCCCCTATCAAGAAAGACAGCTGTCCCCTTCCCATAGGCTGGGTCACTCAGCTGTCCTCAAACCACATTCAGCACACATATAGCCCAAGTCCCCCATGAACATCAATCACCTGCTAAACATAGTTCTCTCTGTTTCAGCTTTTGCATGCATATAGACCATCTCGTGACCTCAGCTTCTTCATAACCACTCCTTCCATGAATACAATGGTTTTATGCTGCTTGATTCTTCTCCCCCTGGCAATTTCAAACCTGACAAATAACTTGAGCATCCACATGGTAGAATTTTGCCAAGCCTTGGTTATGATCCAGCCAAGATGTCAGTGTTTGCTGAGCATGGGGGTTCATCCTGGAGCTTAAAGTAGTAGTCATAACAGCAGAAACACATGGATGGCTTTACCAGCATGTGAGACCTCAGACAATCATAGAATCATTATGGCTGGAAAGAACCTCCAGGATCATGGTCCAATCTTCATCCCAACATCTCCCTAACCACTAGACCTCAAGTGCTCTATCTGCTGATTTTTTAAACACTCCAGGGATGGTGATTCCACCACTTCTCTGGGAAGCCTTTCCCAGTGCCCAATCACTCTCTCAGTAAAGCATTTCTTCCTAATATCTAATCTAAACTTCCTCTGACACAACTTGAGGTCATTACCTCTCATCCTATCATTAGCAATTTGGGAGAATGTCTGGACTTCTGTTGCAGAATCACAGAATCGCACTGCTTGGGAGGGACCTCCAAAACTCGTTTAATCGAACTCCCCTGCAGTGAGCAGGGACATCCTCAACTAGATCAGGTTGCCCAGATCCTTGTCGAGATTCACCTTGAATATCACCAGGGATAGAGCCTCAACTACCTCTCAGGGCAACCTCTTCCAGTGTTCAACCACCCTCCTAGTAAAGAGTGTCTTCCTAACAGCTGATTTAAATATACCTTTCTCTAATTTGAAGACATTGCCCCTCACCTTATCACTACAGGCTTTTGTAAACAGTCCTGCCTTCTTGGAGCCCTCTTTGGGTACTAGAAAGTTGCTATCTAGTTAAAAAGTTCCCCCAGAGCCTTCTCTTCAAGCTGAACTGTCCCAGCTCCCTCACCTTGTCCTTGTAGGAGAGGTGTCCAGCCCTCTGATCATTTTAGTGGCCCCCCTCAGGACCTACCCCATCAGGTCCATGTCCTTCCTGTACTGAGGGCTCTTATCCACGGACGGCTTTTGCATTCAGCAAAAGAAACACAGCTAAGGCAATGACTAAAACACATAGAGCACTGATATTCCTTGTTTAGGGCAGTTTCTGCAAGGTAGTTTGCCTGGTGGCTGTTCCTATGCACCCTCTTTGAAAGTCAATATACTATCAGGTATTTAACATTGAAATTGCTGGGGCACAGCAAACAGAATCTTCCTGTTAATTAAAAGGTGGTGTTGAAATAATAATGGTAATGATAATTTGCATTGACAAATTTTACTCAAGTTAGTTTCTAGGAAACTAAGTTGTTGGGATGGAAAGGAAAGACAAGGTTCTCAGGAACTGCTTTAACAATGCTTTTGCTCCTCCTTTTTGTCCGATGCTCCTGTTGAGCATTTTGTCAGCATTTTTAGCAGGAAACTCTATAGATCAAAGCCTAGGATAAGCAAAGAGAAAAACTGTGCAGCAGTTATCTACGATTTTTCCAGCAAAGAGAGATTAAAAAATAAACCAGTATTTGTAAAAATGCCTTCCTGCTGACTGTAGAAATAATTGCCTAGCATTAGTTGAGCATCAAATCTCACATCTGCTCAGCTACTCCTCATCCAGAAGGTGAAATGCAAACCAGATCACTACAGAGCCAAGAAGAAAAGTTATGGCAATGCCCTGAGCTAATGGCTATCCTGAAGACCACCACTAAACCACAGCTTCATCACAGCACATGCTTGCAAAGGTTGCTAATGTGGTTGTTGGGAGCCAGTACCATTCTCAGCTGCCTGCACGCCACTCTGCCCTCGGTAATGCAGGTTTGAAAGCCAAGAACAGAAGGACATAATAGTACCTACATGCCTTACTGAGACTGCCAGCAAAAGGATTCATCACCGATGAAAAGGAGCAACTTAATGAACTTTCCAAGTAACATGATTATTTCCGTACGAGTGACAGACAGAAGGGAACAAGAATAAAGAAAGAGAGAGAGCACTCAAAGTGACAAAATGTAAACAGCAGATGGTTTTACATAACTGTCAAAAAAGGAAACGTAACAGGAAAAAAAATCCCTCCATGGAAAGGGCTGAAATGTTGTCAATTAAAGTCTCAGTTTAAAAATTGATGCACTGTGGGAAACTGAACAACTCAAAAGGAGAAAAATGTCAGGATGCAAAGCCTTTCATCTCTCCATTCTCAGCCTCTGCTGTGTGCTGGTCAGTAAACTTATTTTACTTGCTGGGTTCAAATACAGGCAAAGCACACTCATATCCACACATTCCTCTTGCCTGCTGAGCCACAAATCCAACTCATTAGCAAATCTCAGATACTTTCAGAGGACGTAGCTGCCACAATACGATAATCAAGTTGCAAGGCTCATCTTAAGGGTAGTTTAATGTTCATCTAAAGAATTACGCTCCTGTCAAGGTAACTTGCCTACATTTCCTGAATGTCTCACAGTAACTTCTGGGCCCAGAAACAATTGGCTCTCCCCTTGGAATACATTTGGATAAGTGCATAAAAGCATCTTCTAAATCTCTTCCCACCATTTCATCTTCTAACCAGAGACCAGATAAGAAGGCAGCTCACTATGAGATTCAAAGATGTGCTTACACAAAACCCCACTCAACCCAGAGCTCAGAAGTGGAATTAGTAAAGGGATAAAATTTGTGATGGAATTAGAGCCAGAAGGTCAAAGAAGCGACTTCTTGAGAAGTAGAAAGTGCCTTGAAATTCCCACCCCATGTACCTCTCCTTCCCGTTTTTCCAATCCTGCTATTTTCTTTAGGCCAATAAATAAACTGACAGAATAAAAGCTCCAGATAAAATATATTGCTCCTTTCACTTCCAGCAATTTTGAAAGACCTAAAATAAAAGAGTGTACTGTTCTTTCCATGAAGACTGTAGAAAAGGCCCTTGCATGGAATGATCACTCCACATTCACACCAGGTTACATACTGACACCCCAATATGGGCACCCTTCTGCCACTGTAAGGTGTGTATGAGGAAATTACATCTGTCTGCTGTTTCTCCCTTGTACCATCTCTATCTATGGTTCTGCTCATCCTTTGCAGAGATGAAATCTCCACCTTCCACACAGAGCTCACAGAACTGAGGTCTGCCATTGCACACACTGTAAAGAAAAGGCACAGAGAATCCTCCTCGAAGAATTTAGCACAGATACTTGGTACTTCTTGTATGTCCTCAACCCTTAGAGATTGGTCGAGTGGGGCACCTTTCTTTTTCAAATATGTTTGCTGCACTCTACTGTGTTTGATTAATGGACTTTTTGTGGGATAAATGTGCATGAACCAAAGTTAACAGAGTGACTGTCATAAAATGGACCCAAGGTGCTTTTCCTATGTATTTTTAAATCTGTCCAATATTCTAAAGACTTTGACAACATAATTCTATAAAAAATTGCTTATTTATCCTGCCTAAAGAACGCAGTGCACCAATCTCCCAAAGGCATGAAAACACTCATGCCTGTTGCTGTGATAAACGTTTCAGATGACAGTATAAAATCTCTCCTCTAGTAGCATAGAGAAATACTGGGGGGAAAAAGCTCACTGCCAGCCCTCACATCCCAGTTCATTTATATACTGGAAAAGTGGACAAAAAATTTCAAACCATCATTAATTTCCACCTTTTCCGATTTTACCATGATCCATGCTTCTAAGTATTTTCATTAACTATCCCATACAACACTCAGCTGCGTGCTTAGCCTAATTAAATTATGGAAATGTTCTTAAATCAGAAAGGCTTAATTAGCAATAATTATTTCACATGCTGTTTCCACTCTCTTACAGGATGGCGTCACAAAATGGAAAAATGAAGTTCTTATAATTCCGTACGGTACAGTGACCCACAGCACAGGCGTCACTTCCTGCCTACAGAAACAGAGACTGCTAGTCACTGAAAATGGGTGGGAGGGGGAAGGGAAAAGGGGGCAAGAANATGGGGAGAGGAGAAAAGGGGAGAAAAGAAGGGAAAGTTGGGGAAGCGGGGAAAGGGAGGAAAAGCTGGGAAAAGGGAAGAAAAGCAAGGAAAAAGGGGGGAAAAGATAAATGGGAGTGGGGGGTGGGGGAGTGTCTGAAGATTCCCTCTGCATCCATGAGAAGATGTCATGTAAATCAGCCTCCAAGATATTCCATGCTCTACCGTGTCATAAAATCTGAGCTGAACTTAGTATCAGCAAGACATACTTTTGCACAGCTGAGTCCATGGATCCTGTAGGTCTCTCCTCAATGTCATAACAAGAGGAGTAATGTTCTGATTGCATAGAAAGAAGCTGGAAAAACAACTTCAGGGTTTCACCTAGCTGCATGCTAGGTCAACAGTTGTGCCATGTCAGCAATGGGGGGGGGAGGGGGGAAGTAAGAAAAATATTAAGCACCACCCTCACAGAAACTATTTCAAAAAGAACAGCACATAGAATCCCTGAGGATACATCTGATATATGAGACACCAGACTGCCCAAACTCAATTCAGTCACATCTGTTTTCTGATACTGGATTCTAAAATGAAGTAATAGGATCAAAACCTAAGAAATGAATCTGTTGAATTGTAACTGTCTCCTCATTTCATGACACCTCTTCAACCAAATCACCTAACCATTAATTAAAAATAGATTAGGTGTCTTGAATGTGAAGCAACCATAAAACGAGGGAAAGAATACTGCAAATATACAGCTGATTGTTCAAATTTTATTTCAGGCAGGAAATGGAAGCAAGGTAACACAATGACTCACAAATGTATATTCCATAATTTTTTTACCCAAACAAGGATATTTAGTTTGGATTAGGAAAGGAGTTGGAGTGTTATTTGCAGAGAGAGCAGTGCATTCCCCAGCTGAGACGGTTTCACCTCCCACTCTAAACTTCCTTCCTTTCATCAGGCTAATTTGTCTTGGCCTCTGTCAAGATGAATGTTTTTAGGAAATTTGAGGGAGCGTCGGAGAATGAATTTGGTTGGGTTTAATTTGTTGCAGCTCTACATGAAAACGATGATCTTTTTCATTCATTTTTTTAAGTCCATGTAAGACTAATGACAGCCATAGGCAGAAGTGTCAAGTTTGATGACTACTGATCACATTAGGATAAAATATACAAGCAAAGTTTGAAAATACTCTTCCAATACCTAAAGCATCCAAAACTAACATGGTTGTTTATCTAGAGTAGAACTGAATCTATTAATCTTGGGTTTTTTTAAGGTTACTCTAAAATTTTTCAGAGAGAAACAGGTTGCAAGAACATGAAACCAAGAAATTCTCATGCAAGAAGCGCAAAACAATAATGACAAATCATTGTAATTTAAAAACTGAAAACAGTCAGACCTTAAACTGGTTTCTTGTTCTTTTTGGAAAAAATATGTGTCCAATATTAAACTACTACTAATGCTTAGTACTCCAAGACCTAGTATGCAGAGGTCACGACCTCAGAGTAACAGCTAGATAGTTTATCTTAAGTAGCTATTAACTCCCCTTTCCACTCAATAACTAGTATTTCTGTATTGGTTTTGAGGTAAAAGGGAGCAAGGAGCAGATATTAAACTAGTTTAAAAGTAACAAAAATGTTGGTAGCAGTGGGAAATGTTTTCAAAAAAAAAAGAAAACATAATATAAAAGCCATGAGCTCTGAAAATGAGTGGGACATCACTGCCCCAAAGCTGTATAATATTTTGAATATGTTGCCTAATATGCTAAACAACTCACATTCCCAGTGCTTATGATAGGACTTGCAAAACTTTGCAGACATAGAGCAGATATGTGCTGTGGCTTTGTCATGTCAGTCAAATATATCTCGTCAGTCAAATATATCAAATAATATTGGCTCTGCCTTTAAACATGCTGACGTATCAGTTTAAAACACCAGGAGATATTGGGTATTCATGCCCACATATGCTCATCACGTTCTTATGAGAAGCAATAGACAAGGACTAATTTCAGCACAAATCTGTACTGTTCCCATGCACTCTGGCTATATTAATCTTGGAACAATTTACCATTGAACATACTGCTCATGGTAGAAAGAATTGCCTCCAGTCCTGGTTGGTAGGCAGCATCCCCTGAAGTAAAGTTGTATTTTTTTTATTGTTTTATTTTTAAAAAATAGGGTTAACTACAAGTTTAATCAGATTTTTTTTTTCCCCCACAAATGCTGTGTCTCAGGTTTACAAAAACTTTCAGCCGTTGTGAAATATCCTGAGGGCAGGCTATTACACTGGCCAGAGCAAAGGACAACATGCTCCATTTACCTCTGCCTCCAGCCAAGCCTTTACATTGTAGACTGGCAAGGTCTGAACCAGTTGCGTGAAGCCAGCTACAAAAAGTCATTCTAATGCAGTGCAATCGCTCTCTCTTTTGTGATTCCTGGAACATATTCATTTGTGCTTGTTGGTTGCCTGTAACTTCAAACACAGTTTGGTAAGCACTGCACAAAAACGTAGAATTCTTGCTGCTGATTATTTCACATTTCAACCACTCAATCAGACAGAGCTTTGGAGAGGAAAAAGGGACCACAAAAAATTATCAAATGCCAGAGTTCATGATTCTACCAAATGTCAGCTCTGGAAACTAAAAGTTTTACATTTATGGATGAGACTCTTAGCCTTTAGACATCTCTATCCCACAACTCTTGTTAAATGCTACCAATTAGAAGAGATCGCAACTGACTCCTCTTTTTGATGTTCACATGAAAACATGTTAGTTAACAACCTCCATGTGTTGCTGTTGAACACGAAGAGGCTTCTGTTGCTACAATTATAACCTGAAAGACAATAAACCATGAAAATATCTGATCTGTTCTGACATTCTTATTGTAGTAGCATAAAAACCATTACAAATGTCAGGCCACTGCAGAAATGCCTGTGTCATATTGACACGACGGCGCACCATTATCCATAGTATTAAATTTAGACTAGAAATATTTGTGCAGTGCGCAAAGGAAGACAGGAATAAATATCTGGCGCAGAGGTAAAGGACACATGACTCTGTTTGTTCCCTTTGAATTTATAATCACAGAGTGATATATTTCAGCAAACACCCTTGTTGCTGCTTTCCCAGCTGGCTGACAATGGATTATCAGGTGAGGATGCAGAACTTCTCTACGGTCCATTATTTCTTATTATCATCCAGATGGAGTGCAGCTATTACAACATCACTAAAAACTCTAATGAACAGCAATGTTTTAGATTACTAATTCTTCAACAGCATGTTTGTATATCAACAATAGTCTGTAAAAACAACAGCCTGACTAATTAGGCTAGATCAAATCTGCTCAGCTTCGCTTTCAGTCCCTTCTATTCTGTAGGTTTGTGTGGGTGTTCAACACTGATGCAGTTACCATTAAACTTCTTCCAAAGCCTCTAGTCACCATTTCTAATACTGCAAATCTTTAGAAGTATTTAGTGGCTTCTTTTGCTTATGAGAAGCTCTTAAACAAAAGCAACTCTTTTCTAAACCATATGAATAATTTCTTTCTATTCTCTGCCAGGCTTTTACCAAGGTCATCTAGTGATAGGACAAGGGGCAATGGGTGTAAGCTGGAATATAGGAGGTTCCATATAAATATCAGCAGGAGCTTCTTCCCAGGTTGGGTAACGGAGCACTGAAACAGGCTGCCCAGGGGGATCATGGAACCACCTTCTCTGGAGATGTTTAAGACCCAACTGGATGTGTTCCTGTGTGATTTGGTCTAGGTGGTCCTGCTGTGGCGGGAGGATTGGACTAGATGATCTTTTGAGGCCCCTTCTGATCTCTAATGATTCTATGATTCTCTTCGTAAAGCAGAGGAGTTTCAATTTCACTTGCCCCTAAGACAGCTAGAGAGTAGTTACTTCAGAGGGCCCCAATATTTTACATTACATCCTCTATTTAGCAAAGCACTTTAGGATTTAATTCACAAATACCTCCTGATATTCCTGGGCTTTTTTATCAGGTTACACAGAAACTCAATTTAGGTGCACACTTTCCTGGCTTGTCCATAGAAGGTGCGAAAGAACTGTAGTGCTGGGTCTCACTCTGAAGCTTGGGAATTTTTTTTATTACTTCTTTTTCAAAAATGTCCAATGCAGGCTGTAGGATCTATGAACTCACCAGCTTCTGAAAACTATAATGCTGCTCCTGAGCCCAGCAACACACCGCAAAAAATGTGCAGCGGTTATGAACCCTGAAAAATATTCCATCAGTGAAGTTATTCTTTTGAAATGACAGCTAATGCTTTAAATCAGTGTTTCTACTTCTGCCATTTATACCCCATTTAACAATAATTACAACCCTCCACTTCCCAAATGAGACAGCAGGGTAACCTCAACATGGGTGCAACAACAGGCACCTTCCTGCTTCTATCCAAGAAATAGAAAGGATACATGATGCCCAGTGGCACCAATATCAGCTCCTGCAAGACCCTACAAGACACTCTCAGGCTCAGCTGTGTTTTCCTTCTCAGCAGAACCGGCTTTCGGCCACTCACACAGAAGCACAGAGTCTTGCACATCACTAAACAGACTTCTCTGTTAAAATGGCCTTAGGTCTGGAAAAGGAAAGTTTGGCCAAGGACCTCCAAGAGCTGTGTAGGCATCTCACATACTTGTTTTCCCCTTCTCTTGTCCTTCACATAATTTATTTTCAGACAAGGAGATTTAATTACAAGCTCTTTCTTGCATGACCAATCTTCACCCACATTTAATTATTTCAGATTCACATCCTCCTTCCCTCTCAATATTTTCTGATACAGCACTGATGCCAACAGATTTTTTCTGAAATTCTTTGTTAGCTTATTGACTTGCCTTTTTATTTTTTATCTTTTGAGTGCTAATGTAGAAAGATTGTGTTTGATTGACTAGAAAGTTACATTTCCTTTAGGTAAGGTGAACTATCAATTTGAGCAGGAAATGTCTGCATTAATAAGGCACAGAAGTAACCTTCTTCGTGCCTCAATTTCCTATTAAAAAGGACGGAGTAGAAGTAACCATCGGATTTTGTGCTTTAAAATGTTTCTGGTCAAGGAAGAAGGACAAATGAAGCCAGTATTTCATGTGAAAAACTCATCCTTTTACATATCACATCAAAACATAATTTCCACACATGAGACCCTGCTGAAATGCACAAGGTTTTAAAATGAGACTGCATGGATTTTAGGCATCAGTCCTATCGACTTTTGTATGGGACTTACCCTCCTAATTCCCTTTTGACTATATGTGGAAGATTCACCCATAGGCCTATCTTGCGGCCAGATAAATGTTCAAACCTAAGGTCACATGAAGCAACAATGAGGTCAGTGGGACTAATTCAGTGCTTAAAACTTATTTTAGTTTAACATCCCAGTTCAGACTGGGCTGAATAACCTCGATAAGTACTTTGATCAAACAGGTAAGAATTCATCACACCCTGCTTTGCCCTCCTAGCCTTTGACCTAATGTCATTCGATCACACATGAGACAAAAGAAATGAGATTTAAAGGATGCAGTACCCCATCCCAAGGCAGATAACTGCCTGTGTGAGGACTCATGATGCTTTCAGGCTGTTCAACCTAGCCAATACATTGTTAAGAGCTACATTTTTCCCCTAGCTGCTGCCATTATTGTTGGCATGTGCACAAACCTTGAAGGGACATATTCAAACCTTGAAGGGACACATATAATATGACTGCTGTCTCCAGTGTTGAAGCTTCAGGAAAGAGCCCATTTAAATCCTTTTACCTCAAAAGTGACCATCTTCCACCGAGGAAAAACTGACATAGAAGTCAACACGATGCCATTTCTATAGAGCTGAGCTTTTTCCTGCACAGGAATTTATCCTCCAAGCCAGCTCTAATTGTCACATCACCATGGCAGATATTTATAACCCCCTTTCCATCTTATTTCAGTTCTGATGACTCTTCACAACAGAGATCTGAAATATGCCTTAATTTTCATGACATATTTTATAAGACATTAAATATTCAGCTTTATTAGGAAATCCTTCATGCTGTTATGCAACAGAAATGTAGACAAAATAAGATAAAACTTATTAATCTTTCAACTTTGGAAAAAAATATTTTCTAGCTGCTGGACTTCTTTGCTTTCTTTCTCCTGGAAGAAGAGGAAAATTATTGAAAGGGAGAAAATGGCCCCAAAATCTCTCCATTTTTTTTCTCAATCTTCAAGGAAGATTCTACTTGCATCCTTGTATTATCATTCCACTAGGTAACACCAAGAGATGTGGAATTAAATCAAAATATTTTAAAGGAATAAAACTGGAAAAAAAGAAGGAGGCAAAATAAAATTTCCATGATAAAAATATTTTCTCTTCCGTGTTCTTACACTCCTAATGAAAAAGTCCTGCGGAAAACACTGAGGCAAGAGCATTTAGCTGAGAATTATATTCCAGTAACAAAAACTTTCAAAGCCAAAAAAAGTGAGACTCCTCGATTGAAACTGATTTCCCTCTATTTCCTGCAGATGGACCTGATTCAGACCCACGGGGAGAACAGGTTCTTCTTCCATAAATAATTGAATCAAGATTTCTCAGCTCTAAACAACAACCTTCAAATATGCTAGAGAATATGAACACTTCCATGCAGCCCTTGTCCTTGGGAAAAAGATCCCCCTAATGCTTGGGTTTAGTGCTGGACACCCCCATTCGTCTCTCAGTGCCTCACACCATTTGGACGACAGCATTTCCACAGGGAGCTGATCCTCCCCAGAATGAGAGCATCCCAGTGTGTGTGTCTATAATTTACAGTTCAAATAATGAAGTGATGTGGGGTGAATACACAGTGCAACCACGCAGCCACTATATTATAAACCACGGATCACTACATGGTAAAGGAAGATCAATCACATAGAGAAAGTCAGCTTTGCCTTGCTAAACACACAACAGAGATCTTCATCTTTGCCTAATTCTTCCTGCAATGTCAGAGAGATGTTGGGCTGGGAGGAACCTAACAGGATTTCCCAGTCTATTTACCATCCTGAGGCAGGAGTAAGGATACACAGAGCAAGCTGACACATAGACATTCATCAATTAAATGGAGTCTACCAAACCTGGCAGTGGCTTTGCCCATTCATAGTCTGAATCTACCCACAGCTGAAAAGCTTTGGTGAATTCCCAAACCATGGAAGTAATTTCCTCCTAACTGACCTGACTGCCCTCCAGAAAACAGAGAACCAACATCTTTTTCTCTTTCAAGCACAGCCTTTCCATGTTTAGTAGTCAATCTTCATGTTTCCCTTCAGCTTCCATCAGCTTAAACCAAGGTCAATTCCTCCAGCTGTTCCCCTGAGATCCTGTCTTGTGACAGATTTTTATTGATCACTTCTATCTCCAGCTGGTCTTACAGCTTTCTAAAGTGCTGTAGCAAAAAAAAAGAAAAGAAGAAAAAACCCAAAAAAGTCTCACCAGCCCTAATCCCAGCAGAACAAATGCCTTCTTCAGCTGCCTCTGACATTGCTCCTGATATTTTCCAGACTGACAACTCTCACTGTTGTGTTACATTCAGTCTGTAGTTGCCAACCTCTTTCCTCTCTCTTCTCCATGGTTAGGGCATGGAGAGTTAGGCTTCTCTGGCCTCACAACAGCAAAGGCAGTTACTCTCTACGCTAAACTTAAGCTCCGATTTGCCCTCTTCACTTGCCTTTATTGACATTCACCTTGCTGATTTCAGACTGCCTTTCAAATGTATCTGGATCATCATGGATTCTGATGCTGTCATCTAAACCGCTCACAGCCCTCCCCATAACTCTCCCAATGTACTTCCTCTGTTCTGCCACTCAACTCTGCTAATGAAAGTGTTAAATAAAAAAACACCAGTGGGGCAAAGGCTTCCCTGGCAATTCCATCCAGGTTTGACAGCAAAGCTCTTGATTACTTTTTGAGATAGATTTTTCAGTCGGTTATCACAGACTTTGTTATGACTCTGCTGAGATCATCTTTCACTCGTTTGCTATGAGACCACTACATAGAAAAGTGTCAGAAGCGTTTTAAGAAGTTTAGATATATTGTAGCTAGTAAATTCCCCTTATTCACCAGGCAGTTATCTTGTCAAGGAAAGAAATCAGATTAATTTGCCATGAACTCATCTTGACAAATCCATGCTGGCTGCTGGCCAGTGGAAGAAAACTAGTTTTAATCATTCGTGACCAAAATATTTCTGCTGAAGCACAACACGATTTTTTTACTTGACTCAGCACTGGCAGTGATCCATGGCAGGTACACAGGGGAGAGATGCCATTTTGAATACTATCCTGTTCTTCGTCCAAATAGAAGGGAAAGGGGTGACACTGTTTAAGGAGGAAACCACAGTCACTCCCACATAAAGTACGCTTCTACCTGGGGAATACCTTTCCTGATTTTACCAATGTTCTTCACAAAAAGCAGCAAGAACAATGAATAAAGATGACAGAGGTGCAGGATCAGTCCTCATGCTCTCAGTATTTTTGAGATGTACATGACGTTGTAGTATATCAGGTCCACAGAAATGAAGTAATCAGAAATCAAGCTAGGTTTTTATCTGTCATTTTTAGCTGATTAACTGATCTCTCTTAATACCACCCAACATTTTAGAGTACTACAGGCACTAGTGCAACAAGGAAACCTCCCAGAAATTTGGGCTTTATATTCCTTCTACAAAACCAACACAAATACCCCAACCTGATTAATTATCAGCCCCTCTGGATGCACAATCATGTCAAGCAGTTTTCCAGCTCTGAAATGAAGTCTAACAAATCTTAGACAAGGACATCTCCTGACTGACTTGAAAAAAAACAATACTTGAAGGCCTGATTCACATATTATTAGATTTGTATACATTGGGACATTGCCTAAAACAACTCGCCTCCTCACTCCACTGCTTATCCTAACAAATTTCCCTACAGTCTGGTTGATAAACGAAAGCAAGTCTGCAAGAAATGCTAGGCAAATACTACGGAGATCAACAGAAAATACTTGGCTTACCCACTGAAAAGCACTGGCCTCTGAGGAACATAGCTCCAGTGAAATCAGGCAGGATCTGCTGGGGTAACTGGCCTGACTTATGTGGGTAGGCCTCCCTTTTGAATGCCACCGCTCAAAGGTAGCATCTCCTGAGTGTACAACACTAAGCCCAAAGGTCTCTGCACAGACACATGCCTAGACCGCTCACTTGGCTTTCTAAAACTTCAGAACAGAAAAACACAAACAATCTCCCCAGTGCCTTCCATGCAAGTGGTACAATTGCTTGGGGGTTATCTTTTATCTAAGATTTGTTTATCCCTCTAGCACAATATGTTATAAAGCTGTGCTGTGTTGTGAGTGAGACAGAGATATTTGCTGATCTAGTTGGATTAATTAAAACTTTTTGCTTCACAAGAGATAAAGATATTATCAGCAATGCAGGACAACCTGATAATCCCTCTGGGACCATCTCAGGTGGTGCTTGCGCTGTGTGTGAGCAACAGCACAATGGAAAGGGTTTTTTCCACATTTATGTATCATTTCCCAGCATTTTTCAGTTGTTTTAAATAATACAGCTCAATAACATGAAATAACATTCCTTTCTTTGTTCTTACCTCTCCCACTCACCGCCCTGTCTCTCTTGATACCATAAATTCATTTAAATGCATCACACCAATGATAATAAAAGTAAAGCTTACATAAACACACACTAGCAATAACCTTGCAAAAAAAATCCCCACCCCATCAAAGATTCCTGGGGAGACTGTTTTTACAGTTTTAAAGCTCTTTACACAGAGACACATGATTTTGCTATAAAACAGAGCCTAAATGTCTACCTCCACGTCAGAGTTAAAACAAGGCTCATAAGCCCCCGTGGTGCTTCTGCAAATTTACCCTTGTTGTGTCCAACCAATCTCACTTGTAGACCTGTTTCATGAAAAAGTCGATGCTAGATCTTTCACTCCCTAAAAGTAACTCGGGTTTTTTTCCTATGAGCCACTGGTACACATCTAAGCCTTCCCCATGCAGCTGTTCAGAGAATATTAAGATTTCTAAGGTCAGTCGCTGTTCTGAGACCAATACCCTGCCTGGAAACACTTCATCTACTCTAGCAGTGCGACATAACTGAGACTGCTGTTAAAAGGCATCTCAGAGAAATCTTGATGAACTTGCTTCGTAAAGTGGATAGTATTTGGGCTGTGGTTCAGCCCTCCACAAGTGTCAAAACGCTTTTCTATGGCACTCAATAGGGATAATTTCCCCTGAAAAGCAAATTTGTGTAACTTTCTGTATCATCTCCTTCTCTGTGCGCTGGTGGATATGTGTGAAGCAACGGTTTTGCTCTCTCTTGATTTGGATGTTAACTAACGTTGATCAACTTTCTCAATGCCTCACTGAAATATTAAACTAATACATTTTTTACCCACTTTCACTTATAACTTGGCTCAGCTGCATAGCCATCTTTACCCCTACTCTTCTAGGTGACTTTCAGCCTTTTGAAAACCTTTCTTGAAGCTCTGGAATACCCAGATACATGCACTTCAAAAGACAAGGAGTAGGGATGGTGATGCACAGCTGTAATTCTTGTATTTCACGCAGTGTGATGTTAATGATGAGGCCAAATGCCAACCTGCCCAGAACACAACAGCTACAAACACACATATACCAGTCCTTCTATGCCCTGTCTCAGTGTTTAAAACCATTCTGGATCAAGCAGTTCTTTACTGAAAGGCAGTCCCCACATCAGCACCTCCTCCTCTGTTAGCCCTACATCTCTTAGAAGTCCAATTAGAAGCTAATGATTTCCTCAAGACAATCTCCACCTCTCATAAATAAAATGCTCTAGTTTTGAGGTGTAGTTACTCTTGCAGAACCTTTCTGGGTGGATGTATGCTTGTGCAGAGAGGAGCAGGGGTGAAGGAGCTGTACACAGAAGAACATCTAGCATGGAAACATCCTTATGCCTTTCCCTCAGTATCTTGATCCGGGCAGTTTTGCCAAACCACATAGTAGATTCACATTGTACAATACAGAAGACCATAAAGAAGTGAGAAGCTGCTTCATGTTTTCCTCACTGGGACGAATTCTCTTGGGACTTAAAAAACTTTGGCAAGTCCAACCTGGTAATAACTTGCAAGTAGTCCTTCCAGGGAGTACAAGTGGTCTTCTAGCTCTTCAGCCATTTCACACTGATTGCTCTGGAAGCTTCATGTACCCATTTGCAGTTTGATAGTGTAATCTGTATGGAACTGAAGCAATTAAGCAGGACCACACTTACTCAAGAAGATCTGAATAAGGCTCACATTTTAAGAAACTGTAAGAAGCAGCTCAAAAAACTAGTGCAAGTCTACTGCTGAAGAGCTCAAATCCCTACGCAGCTCTTGACAGATGGTCAGAGCTGTGTCTCACCCACATCCCAAATTCCTGCAGGAAACATCCATACAGGGCTGACTTTTGTATGACACTCTTAGAGCAGGGTCGGATTTCAACTGTAGCTAAACACTTAAGCCGACAAATGTGAAGGCTTCTCACATTACTATCTGATGCTGTAAAAAATGTGATTCAATCCACATTACTGGAAGTGATTTTTGCTAGAAGGTGCTATCTTACACATACATTTAGGATCAAAAATTAAATCCTATGGACTCTTGGGATTGCCTGTCTGGATGCCTGCCAGACGAGAGCTTTCCTACAATTACACACTGT
Organism: Upupa epops; assembly: GCA_013397515.1. Classification (NCBI taxonomy): domain Eukaryota; kingdom Metazoa; phylum Chordata; class Aves; order Bucerotiformes; family Upupidae; genus Upupa; species Upupa epops. The sequence goes on from VZRI01001178.1 coordinate 349,058, forward strand.
TATGTTAGTGCGTGGGCTTAGCCACTGCTTAACAAATTTACTAGACAAACCTCCATGATTCAGACAAACAGCACTCAAGTGGCTAACTACCATATACTGGCAGTGAACTGACTAATGTTACTTGAACAATGAAAGAATCAACTTGAATAGTGAATTAGGTCTGGGCAGATAAGCGGAGACATGACTGACAGCCTGCGGCGGTCCATGTCACAGCTCCAAAACAAGAGCTGAGGAACAGCAAGGGAGGGTGCCAGATTTTCACCCACTGCACAGCATTGGAGGTTTTATAAACAGGAGTGATTCAGATAACAGATCTCACCTGAGCTTGATAGGAAAAAGCATGTCCTAGTCTCTACATTTAGTACATTAAAAGCAGAGCATCAAGAGGAATCCACCCACACTCGCCTTCATCAGTTCTCCCATGAAAAATATCAGCTTGGGGTCAAAGTTACAGCAATCACTTCTGTTCTCCTTTCCACTCTGCAAATCATCATCCTAGGTATTTTTAAGATGAAAACAAGAAGTCAGCATTTCAAGCGATGAAATTAGAATGGGTGTTTTGGAAAGAGCTCTCTACAAATGTTTCTCAGTAGCTCACAGAAATTACCACTTTTCCAGAGAAGGGATCCTGCACTGTCACTGCAACAGCATCTTCTGCTCATACATAAAACCAGTTTGAACTAACCTCTCTTCCCCATAATTTAAACCAGTCATTGAAAAATAACATTTCCCCCACAACCTCCTTCCATCAGTCTGGAAGTAAAGAGAAACCAAAGCAAGCTATACGAGACACGATAATCTCCCTATAGCAAGAACAACAAAGCACCCTTTCTCAGATCTGGGATCTGATGGATGAGAAAGAGATTCTTCTGGAACTTTCAGATCTTGAGGAATGATGAAATGTTTGACATTCATTGCATCCAATATCTTGTTCTGATCTTCCCATTTATTAATTTGAGTCTTTCAGCTATCAGTGGAATATACTGGATTTCTGTCATGTCTTGGATGAAGAACATGCTAGACAGAGGCAAGTGGATCACCCCAGGTTAGACAAGAAGAATACACAAATCTATTAGAGACATTTGGGGCTTCGAGCTGAGAAACTGGCTGTTTTTCTTCCAGTGGAAGCAAAGTATGGGAGAAGACATATGGCAATACAAAACCTGCTGCTGCTTAAACATTCACACTTGTTTCTCCAGAAAATCCTGTCTCTCCTGAATTCTGCATGCCATGTCACCCTGCCATGTTGCCTTCTTCCTCCAAAAACCTTTTCCCTTTTACACACTTTCTGCTCACTGAGGTTTCAGCTCTGCTGAGTTGCAGGATGATGATGGAGTACAAACCAAAAGCAGCTTGCTGGTTTCTCTCAATACATTCCTTTTTGTAGGCACAAAACCGGTTAGTTTTACATTTACATCTCTGGCTGTGCTACAGAAGCCTACAACCTGCCTGTGGACTGAGACAGAGCAACACAGAACAGCAGAGACTGAGGTTCTTGCTAGAGGCTCTGAACTGGAAGAAGACAATAGGAGGTTTACAATAAGGGTCCCACCTGAATGATGAATGACACTTGATCCATTCAAATGATCTAGCAGACCTACCTATCTGTTCTATTCTGTACAGACAGGGACGAAATGACCTATATCTGCACAAAGGGAGCTACAAAAATCAGATGTTCGATGCATATTTAGCAGTGCTGGGCAGAAAATGCAAAACAGGTATTTAAACAAAAACCCTAGTGAAAACCTTGTCATAGGATTCTTTGTGTTTGCTATTTTTAGCTTTTCAAGTGTCAAGAAACAATAGAAAAAATTACCGCTGTACAGCACTGGACACCAAGAAAATGCAAGTGAAGCATAAATAAATCTGAAGCAAGCTTCACAAGATGAGGTTAAGTTATTCAAAGTTCTTCTTCCTGCAAGCAGGTGATGTATTTCAGCCCAAAGATCCCAGACAATTCTACAAGATGAGGTTAAGTTATTCAAAGTTCCTTTTCCTGCAAGGCAGGTGATGTATTTCAGTCTAAAGATCCCAGCTGATTCTATCCTCAGTGAGCAACCAAGTGACAAACTGCCAATCAAGCTAGAACAGCATCCCCACTCACCTGGCTCTCCCCCCACCACTGTCCCACACCAAGCAATGCTCTATCAGCAGCTACAGAATCTTAATTCTGCTGGTTTTAACAAGTACACCATTTTGCAGCCCTGCCCACCAGAAGGATTTGCAAATCTCTCCAAATACTCCTCCCATGCTCTGATAACTTTGCCAGCATGGATAGGAAACTTGGGGCTGGCAGGAGAAGCTGCTGCTAGCTGACAACGCACGGAAGATTTTCTTTCGTATCTGCAGTTTGCATGAGTAGGCAGCTGGGATTGTGATGAATTACTATCTCAGATTCCAGCGCTAAGTTTAAGACATTCACTTGGCACAGTCTGTTAGAAAATATGCTGCCAATATCAACTACTGGTATTAGCAAAGTTCTTCAGGAAAACTACCAAAGGCATTTTCAAACACTTCACAGTCTCTCTGTGCTTTTAACAGGAGTCAGTTCAGGGACCAGACCTTTTTACTGATCAAAACTGTAATTGAATTTTGCTGAATGTTTATCTCAAAACACTGTTTCAAAAGAAAACCTGAAACCTTGTTTTCCAAACAACTCAAGTAATTCTCAGTCCTCAGTTACACCTTTTTTGCAGGACAAATCCTTCTCCCAAGCTCTCTGGGAATCAGGATGATCGCTTCAGAAACTGCAGTTCCCGTTGGCTACTTGTTACACCTTTCTGTCCCACTTTGCTTTTCAGACTCATGTTTTCAGCAGCTGGCACAGCAAAACTTGTTTATACAATCCTGTGGGCCTTATCCCTTTGCAGAAATACGGCAAATATAAAGCACATCACCAGCATCTACCCAAAACCTGGCTTATTTTCAAACCAGAGTTCAGCCAGCTACGCAACTCCTTTAGATTTCAGGAGCAGCCATCATACTGATATGCGTGAATGAAAAAGTCTTCAATTCTTTGTTGATATCTTTTCAAAAGGTTCAACCATTTGGTGACAAGTGAACATTTTTAACTTGCAAGTAACCTAAGGAGTTTTCTTCTGTCTGCAGCCTTTCTGCATGCCACCACGTTCTCCACCCCACTCATAAGAGAAGCCGTGTTTAATTTTATGGCATTATTTCTAAGCAATGAGCAACTTAGCATCCTTTTGCCATGCCTCCTGAATTTTAGATTCTATTTCTGACCTTTCCCAAAGCCCATAAACCTACTTCCTGTATTCCAAATACCAAGCTTGCAGGTACCACTTACAAATTTGACATGTACATTTAATAGTTTTGTAAGTGACACTTATGAAAACTACTAGAATCAGCCAGTGGCACATGCAGAGGTGGCTGTAAATGTCAATTTTAATACTGCTGTATGTACTCTGCTTCTTTAACAGATATTTCAAAGATGAAGAGTAGAATAAATACAAAGCGGGTTACAAACTGTTTCCTTTTCAATTGCTGAGGCTGTGTATTTATTTTGTTATTAATATTATCATTATTCATGATGGTTTTATGGCTCTTCCCACACTCCAGATCAATTATCACAACTGCTTAGTTCATTCCATGGGACCCTCCTCTTCAGAGTAGCAGAATTCCCCACAAAAGGCAAGGGAATAAAATACGACAATATTTAGAAGTTCTCTATCCACTTTATTCTCCAAATCCACAGCCTTCTGTACATACCACAAAGCCCTTTCAAACAGCACCTATAGGTTTTCTATGGCCTAGCTGCATTAGCTCATTAATGGTTTAGCTTGGGGATCTGTTTTTTATGGACTTTGAAATGTTTTGAAACATATCAACCCATCATGTAAAGAAGCTCTTCAGCATCAATTTCATTGCAACGCACTGCAAGCAGGGTTCTAAATCTGCAGCCTCACTTTTGAAAAAGCATTCATAACTCTCCAAACAAACGGCTTTAATCTTCTAGAACGGCTGTAGCAAGAAAACTTCCTTTTTATAGTTCAGTATTTCTCTGAGATGAGCTCAAAGTGTTAGCTACAATAATTATCAGAGAGATTATGCAAATCTTATTTTCAAACAGTTTTGTTGGCTCTCTTGTCTCATAATTGCTTAGTGTTTGTATGGAGCTCAGAAAACAGAAAACACCAGAAAAATACCAAAAATTATTTAACAGTAAAATAGTTCTCCCAAATAACATTAAGATTTTCAGCAAAACTGTATTTTGAATGTTTTCTATTAACCTGGAGAGCTGATCAGCAATCTAATCTTGGCAGTACATGAAATGATAAACATTCCTTGCCACTATTGGTTTTAGACTATTTCAGGAGAGCTGAATGCAGGATGCAGAGTAAAGGTGCAACACAATGTCTTATGATTTCCTTCTCTTCTAGCTTTGCACTGACAACAAAGGCCCCCCACATTCAGGAGACAAAATCCAAACTCGTAAGTCAAACCACTGCCATACCATACAGAGGTACTTTCTGTAATCACTAAATATTACAAGAATTAGCTAAAACAACTCTGGTGTTTCTAGTTCTGCGCAACTTTATAAGCAAAACTCACTCAGACTACCTGAATTTGCATACACATTGTAACTCAACCACACTCCAGCTAACACCATTCAAACAGGATTCAAAGGCATTCCCACAATGTAAGAAAGAGGCTCTTAATTCAATATAAAGGTGTCACTGGGCACACTGATGTATATACCACACAAACTTGCAAACAGTTTAAAAGCTACAGCAACTACACAATTTCCATTCCTGTTCTCAATAATTCAAAGTTAATTTCATGATTATTTACAGGTACTTCAGATTTTTGTAGGTTGTCAAGAGAGCTTAAAGCAAGCAAGCTACACAACCATCACACTAACTATACAAGTACCTTTGGCTTAGACATGATAAAAACAAATTCTACTTACAGCCAACCATCATCATGGCCACCGAAAAAATCTTCTCTCCATCAGTGGTTGGTGCTATGTTTCCAAATCCAATCGTTGTAAGGCTTGTCATGGTAAAGTAGAGAGAAGATATGTACAAGGAGTCTTTACTAGGTCCTCCTTCCCACTGCCCTGAGCCAGTGGTGTTGTATCGATATGGTGTCCCAATACTCAGTGCTAACTGGTAGAGCCAGCTATCTGTTTTGATTGTATTAGTAACTTCATCTATAACTTCATAGTCCCCGATGCTGTACCATATGCAGGCTAGCCAGTGGGCCACCAGTCCAAACACACACACCAACAGTACCAGTACAGCAGCACCATATTCCAGATAATGGTCCAACTTCCTGGCAACTCGGCCGAGACGTAGAAGACGCACCACTTTTAAGGAACTGAAGAGGCTACTGATGCCCTAGAAAAGAACAAAACCCATTATTTCATCTGAAATATCTTGGTGCTTGAAACAGAAGTCTGTAGATAAATTCCAGCACCTGTTTTAAATCTTACTATAATTTTTTTTTCATGCACCAGGTGATAGAATACAAGATCAAAACATCCTACGTCCTTCTACTCCAGTACTTTTGTCCTCATCACGGTAAATCAAGTTTGGCACTCATTAGATGGATAAATTACTTTGTTCAAGCTCAGTCTTTCCAAGGAACAGAAGAGCAGAATCCAAAGTGAGAAATGGTATGTTTACTACCTAAATGAATGATCCAATACTTGCCAGACTTAAGTAAACAGGAGGCTCTGCCTTAACCTCGGGGAGGTGGGAACGCAGTCACAGACAGGACTGCACCATAAGAGCAGTCTCCTCAAGATTTTCTGAGAACAGTATTCTATTAAATCCAAGCAGAAGGTTGCTATTCTGGCCAAAAGAGGAGCCCACCTACTCCAACTCTCAGCATTATCAGGTGCTCATGGAATATGCCAGGGTTGGACTAAATGACCATCAGAGGTCCCTTCCAACCACAGCCATTCTGTGACTCTGTGAGCCACAAAGAAGCCTGCCCGGTGGCCGGGTATCTTCCTCTAGACAACAGTGATGATCATGTATCCTTCACCACAGCTAGCTCTGGATACTGTGTTATCTATGAGGGTTACCGACTGAGCGGGAGACAACCATGGCACATCACCATTCCAAGAGAGCGTAATACAGACCCCATGGCACTGGCAAGAAAACCACATGCCTTTGCATATAGGGTTAATTTCCTTTCCAATCAACAGACATTGCAGATATTTTCCTAAAGCAAGTATTTATGCCATTTGTTTTCACACAAGATAAATAAAGTTCAAATAAATGACATACAAATATTTAGGGAACAGAAGCATGGGGACTATCAAACAGAAACATCTGAGAGGGAACAAGGAATGTGTGTGTCCTCTTCAATGCACAAATGGTTTGTAATGTATTTTAATAGAGTTTATAGATGCAAAAGGAGGAGAAAAATCTGTTCCTGATCTATTGCAATCCCCTGATATACCTAACTTGTGTTTTACATTAATTAGTAGCTCAAAATAGAAAGTTTGTAAAGGAAGGTTTCTAATATAAAACATTCAGAAGCTGAAGACACTTAATTTAAAGTAGAAATTAAGACATAGAAAGCAATGAGGCAAACATTCCTAGTTACTGTGCCAAGATTAAATTGCCCTTTTCTATGCATCATTATCAAATCAGTCTAGTCAAAACACTGGCTAATTATATTATCAAACAGTAAAATACCGGTGCTTCTGGAGTTTTCCATAGCAGAAAAACATTAATCTCTTTTGTTCCTCTGCTTCTTTTCACAAATAACGTTTGAAGGGTAACATATATCTGATATTTCTAGAAGTAATCTGTTCAACAAAGTTCTTGTATGCTTTTCAAATCCTGTTGGAATTTGTTTGAGGCCCTCAAATCCTTAATAAATTGAAGTTCTATATTTGCATTCAAGCTCTCATGATGACTAACACCATGGAGGGAAGTGGAATTTTCCCATTTTGAGTCCTGTACTTACTGGATTTTTTACATAAGATACAAGGCTAGTTTATCATTCTGATTTTCACCTAAATGCACGTCTCCTTGCTTTGGGATGTGGATGTGTGAGGCACTCTGAACCGTGTACCTTATCCAATAAAATGAGAAGTCTCTTACAACGTTCATTACACAATGGACTGGGGCCAATGTGCTACTGAATGAGGGCTACACCCCACAGAAATAACATCTACATTACAAAAAAGAAGTCCAGGGTAGTTTAACAGTGTATTGCACAAAATAAATCTGCAGTGTGTTTCAGTGAATTAACCCTGTGATTCTGAATTTACAACTTGCTGTGAAATCAGAGGGAAGAAACAGGAAGGTACCTTTTTGTAAGATCAGACTATTGTGTTGGTCAAGGACATGCACATTATTTCCATTTTACTTAGAGTCATTGTCACTACAAGATTAAGGCTAGGGAGGGATTTAGAGACCTGTAATCTAAACTTGGGACTCCCCTTTTTGCACTGGTAGCTGAGGTTCATCCCAGAAACAAGGCTCACTTTCTACTACAAAACCCAAACCGAGTATCCTCCATCCATACTACATCTTCTCTCCCTCCTAATTACACAGCCAGTTTCACAGATCTAAAAAGACAGTATTCATTTTCAAGGTCTGAAAGATGTTCATGCTCTTTCCAAAGAATAATTAATTTCAATTTCACTTCAACTCACAAAATTACTGACCCATTACTTTAAGGGAAAAAAAAAACAAAGATATATTTATTGAGCGCTCACATTTCAAGTCTAATCTTGCAAAATATGTAGACAATACTAGAAGCTTTACAAGGCTATTCCACAAGATGCTACCTAGGAAAGAGCAATACTTAATGAGCACATACTTAATGAGCATGGCATGCATGGCACTTCCTAAGTACTGAGTTGGACCAAGCTGGAACCTTTCCACCTTAGAAAAGAAAATTGCCTGCTGATAAATCCATAAATGTTAATAAACAAAGCTCTGCCTAAGATTCAGCAAGGCTCTCTTTGGTGGAAGCTATGCAAAAGACTAATCTGCTTTGAATTAAGTGATTAAGAAACAGAGTGTTTTAAACTTAACTGATTGCTGACAGCCTTTAATTTCATTTTTCTTTTAACTGCATTTAGGTTTCATTATAAGTATTTTGGAAACTCTTCTATTATAAACTATGAGCATCTGCTCTAACTGAAGTAACCTCAGCACTCAAGGAAGAGAGAGATGTTTAGAAAACCTTGCATGGAGCACATAATCCTCTTTTGTACTAGCATCATGTAAATATCACATCATGGTTGTCATACTGAAGCCTTCTTGGAGGAGCATTTATTTCTCTGTTTCAATGTTTAGTCAGTTGGGCCAATTGTCTGTAATACCTGCTAGTCCGTGTTCTCTAACTGAGAATATCTTGTTAACCATCTGATCCCTGCCCCTTGAGGTTTTGACTCATGTCTTAATCTGATAAGGACATTCAACTGGCTCTTCTTCAGTCATCTCAGTTAAGGAACCTTTTAACTGAAAAACCACCTAGTCCAGAACTGCATATTGTGTGTCAAGTTCAGGACGACTAAATTCCTAGTTGCTACACATCAACAATGTAAATGTCTCAAGTGTGAGTCACAGGAGACTTTCTCAGTGAATTCTCATGCCATTGGATCCAGAGCTGCTTTAAGCAGCTTTTTCTTTTGTATCACTACTCCTATTTAGCAGACAGCTGAAGCCACCACAAAGGATGCAGATAACATGAAATCCAGAAGGGCTTTTTTGAAGAATAGATGTTCAGCTCTGTAATTAAATCAGTTATTTGGGATTAAAGAAAGCCCAAGTGTATTGACACAAGCACCTTGCCATACATTATTTTTCTTGATATACTAAGAAAGAAAATTCAGTTTGATGGTGAAGCCACAAGTTATGACAGCAGCCCCTTCAAAAGGCAAAGGGACCACTCCTTCCCATTAAATGTACCTAAATGGTACCATTCAGACCCTAGGTGTTACTTTGGTCTCCCAGGATGAACAAAGTGTCTATGCTGTGTGTCTACCTCTGGCTAAACTTTTCTGACCACAAGGCTGAGAAAGATGTTTCCTGTGATTGTGATACACGCCATGGGAACAGACCTCTGCATCTCAAGCAAGAGCAGGGAGCTACCTTCTCTCAAGTTTAATGAATCCCCGATAAGCCAGGTAAGAGGAAGGCTAAAGCTGTCAAAGTCCTGTTATACAGGAGTCAAGAGCCACACATGCCAGATGATAGAGGGAAGATTGTCACCAAAGAAAAATGAGGGTTAACAAGTGCAGGAAATTGTTCAGGTTAGTCTGAGTGCAAGAGAGAACGGAGTCTGTTTCACTAGCGGAACCACAGAATAGCAGAGCCGCATCTTTGTGAAAGATGTAAAAGATTTAATCAGCTGGCCATTTGCTAACCTAGGAAGTCTTTTCTGCAGTAGAAAATTATTCCATAAATGTTTTCAAAAGTAAAATAAGACCAAAACCAACCATTTGTTTCTGCCATCTAAATATACTAAAATCTGCTCAAACCTCAGAATTCAAACTCGGTATGCTGAAATGGTAAATTTGTACATTTTGGGGGTGGGGGGGTGGGGGGGTGGTATTAGGGAACCATGTGCTTTTACCTCTAGGCACATTTTCGATTAGATTTCACTCCATGATTTTTTATGTATTTGTTGTTAGCTGAGGGCATATATGCAACAGCAGCAGCCACAACAACAAACAAGAAACATGCATTTTAAATGTGTTCTAAAGCCGAAAACCTCCCGGCTCTGAAAATGGGGATGGGAGTGCATCATTTAACAGAAAACGCTCCCTGGGAAAAGGTCGGGGGAAAAAACAGAAGAGTTTTTCACTGTCTTTTGTGTTCAGCGTATTTGTGGTTTTGAAGAATTTATGGAGTGGCCACAAAGCAGAATTGGGAACCTTTCTAAGAAGTGCTGTAAGGCACGTTGCCACTGCACTCAAAGGTGTGACTGCAGCATATAAAGACCTCCCTAAGCTAAATTTAAGCTAATATGCTTAGAGTTGCTATATATAAGCAATTCCAGCACTCTGTATTGAGTAAACAGCCATTAAAGTAATCAAATTCTCTGAGGAGTTTGCAGCCCAGCCTGAGCTCTTGATCTCTGTGCAAGAGCAAAATGGTTTCATGTAAGTTGAGCTCGGGCACACCTGCACGAGGCACAGACACCCCATGACTGAGCTCTAAGTACTTTCCTGGGCTGGGATTAATCTCACACAATGCTGCAACCTTACAACCAACCATCCAGTCTATATGAATTGTCCAGCTTTCCTCCGCAGTGAGTGAAGAGAGGCATGTCAGAAGAGTGATTCACCCAATCCATCTCAGCCAGCTGGGGATGGGATGAATCACCTGGAGCTGTCTCTCTCCCTCCCACTGAATACAAAGAAGCTGAAGCCTATCACTTAGACAGCTTACAAGGGAAGAAATTAAACTCATCCTTAGAAATCTGGATAGCCTGGATCTGGGCAGCATCCAAACCTGTATTATGTTATTACAGAGAATGATATTACAAATCATTGCCTCACAATGTGAGACTTATCTTTCTCAATATGAGTTTGGAGAATAAATGCTATTAATAACACTAGGCTGAGATTTTCTGCAGATGCAATAACATGCTTATTTCTTCATTGACTAGTCAATTACTCCACAGAAAGTGATGCCACACTACATTTGTTTCTGATAGGATTTTGCAGAAGTCCCCATTGGCTTGAAGAAGGAATTGAACCAGTTCATCAAAAAATGAACAATCACAAAGTAAACTGGACTGGGATCCTCAATTTCAAAAGGGCAATGGCTGGTAAATTATGAATAATAGTATCTTGAGTTATAGAAAATAATAAGTGAAGATAACTGGAGTGTGAGAGGATAGCCAGACACCTGGCAGAAAGACATCTGGAACATCCTTATATCAAAACGAATAGAAGATCTGAGTTTGTATCTCTAAGATGGAGGAAATGTTGGGTGTCAGTTGTAAATGTATAAATAGCCACCAAAGGAAAAAATGGAAACAGAGAGCTGACAATACAGAGAAGACAAAAATTGATGGATAGAAAGCTACATCTTGGAGGGTAAAAAGAATAGGGATAAAGTCAAAGTTGCCAAATGTTAGGTGTAACTTTTCCTTTTAAATAACAGTCAAACAAATGCTGTAAGGTTCTTCACATTTATAACTGAAAAAAAGAAGAAAAGTGATCAAGCTGTAATGGAGTGAAAATAATCCAGGCTTGGGCTAACACTTAAACTAATTCTTAGTTTTAGTTTCCAAAGATGATGTTGATTTTTTCCAGGAAATCTAATGCATCAAGAAGGAAATAAATAGCAGCTTTACCTGAGCAAGGTAAAAGGGCAAAGACTCATTAGAAACATTGTGATAAATCAAAATCCAACCAGTGCAGCAATAGGTTTGCTAAGCTTAGCTGGGATCTAGCCAAGGTTTCCTGATACCTTTCTCAGATACTACACTCCATCTCTAAGTAAAAAGTACAGTATTTCAGCAACACAATTATTACAAAACACAAAAACCCCACTCAACAGCTGGGAGTGAGGAACTTGTGAAAAGGATGGCAAAATGTCAAACAAGAAAGAGAAGTGTAGGAAGGGTTATATGTGGTGACTCTCAGTGCTTTTGTTGGCTTCTTTGTGAAGTAAGCTGAAATTTTATATGATGGTGAAATCTGCTGGTGGCACACCTTTGGAACACCCTGTCAGGGCAGAGAGTAACCAGGTGGGAATAAGGAAAAATATGATTGCCTTGAACAGTGCAGTGTCAAAGCATTAATAAAGCACAATTTCTGCAACTACTAAGATCTTTAGCTGAAAATTACTAAGAAAATTAAATATTTGGGTATATGGGTTAATCCCACAGTGACTCAGAGCAATCAGTGGGTTACACTCTCAGTTCCAGGACAGATCAGCTGCATTTTCCCACCATCAAGGGGAAAAGCCAAACCCTAATTACAAACTGAAGACAAATTTGCCTCTTGGAGTAATGCATACAGCTCTGCCCTAACAACATGTTTTCAAAATGAACTCCATGCAGGAAGAGCCAGTTGGAATGGTCAAGAAAATATTCATAATATTTCTTAAGTTAGGTTTCCAGACAAGCCCAGTTTGCTTAGATTAAGGCAAGGAGTGTTAATGCAAGGGGAGGAGGAAAGGACTTTTCTTTCTAGGCACATTGAGATGATAAACATGAGGGAAGAAGAAGAAATATTTAACCAAAAAGGCTGGCACCAGGACAAGAGCACACTGCAAATTAAGACAGATTTACAGACAGCATGAGTTAAGGTAGATTTCGACCAGTTTATGGGAAGGGTGACACAAAGAACCCGCTCACCAAAGCCAGAAGCAGTCCTCAAAAAGAATCTTAATTTTGTCCCTTTTTTCCTCCGTTTTTGTTGTTATTCTTTGAGGAGCTGAAGTGAGGTAAATACAGTCTCAAGGAGAGGCTGCACCTTATTTCAACCTAAGCTATACCATGGAGGGGTCTGTATCTCAGCTAGTCATTGGCATGCCATGACAGTCAGTGATGAGAAATAGGCAATTTAGGGCAGGGTGACTCTTCAGGCCAATTCTGAAGATGCATCTTAGAGCGTAAGCAGTCATACCCTGAAAGCACCTGTATTTCCCTGTGGAAAATTCCTGGCCCTGTGTTTCATCAGATGAATGATCCTTAAGATATTTTGACACTACAGAATCGCTTAGGTTAGAAGGGATTTCAGAAATCATGTATTTGTGCTGTGGCCAGGGACACCTCTCACTTGATCAGGTTGCCCAGAGCCACATCTAACTTGGCCTTGAACACTTCCAGGAATGGAACAGCCACAACCTCTTGGGGCAATCTGTTCAAGTGCCTCAGCACCCCAACAGTGAGGAATTTCTTCCTAATCCCTAACCTAAATTACCCTTCTTTTAGCTTGAAGCTATTCTTCCTTGTCCTATCTCTAGAGCCCCTCAAAAAACGTCCCTCTCCAACTTTCCTTGTAGGCCCCCTTCAGGTACTGGAATGCTGATGTAAGGCTACCCTGAAAGCCTTGTCTTCTCCGGGCTGAACAGTCTAAACATGTTAGTTACAGAAGCATGAGTAAAATTGTCATTCCGATCCCCTCACCAAAAGTAACAATACACCCAAAAAATTCACCCAAACCAATCACTTGGTGAATTCTGCAAAGTCAAGATACAGCTCAGGATTTGGTACTGAAGCAGTACGAAAGGAATCATTTTTTTAAACCTTCTTCAGCAAGCAGTCGTTACATGACAGTACACAATGTCAAAGCAAACAACGTGCCTACACATTCGGAAACGACTGAAAACATGAGTCGTGCCAACAGGAATGCCAACAGGCACAGATCCACTAGGTACTGTTCAGTGCTGTGCCAGGAGTATCCAGGAAGATGTAGAAGCTGTCTGAAATTTAACCAGCAAATCATTCCCAAAAGAAATTTGTGAGCTTAGCTACTTACACAGAGCTTAGCTCAGAAATCCCTGGTTAGCTCCTTAATGCTTCTTTGCTGGAGTTAATGTAAAACTCTTCCATCATATCCCAGAAACCCTTCCTTTTAGGCAAACAATTAGCAAAACAAACTTCCATAGTTAACAAATCAAAATACTGAAATGAGAGAGATGAAAGGGCAACGTTTCTGATTTATCACTTCAAGAACTGATTTTTGGGGTTGCTTCCAATTACATAAATCCACAGGGGAGCAAGGGGACTTTGGTTTCTGCACAAACAATCTAGATCCTGGGCCCAGGACAAATAGACCCCATTTAATACTTGACCCTGCACCACTGGCAGCAATGGGAGTAGTGATTGCAGTGAGCTCAAAATTGAGTCCTTACAGCAAAATGAAAGAACGTTTTTTCTCATGCAGTCTCTGCAAGCACCTGTACATTTATTACTTGAGATTTATGCCTCTTTTCTTCTGGGAGGATGGGGGAGCTTTTCTGGTTTGTTTTCCCCTAACACAAATGTCAATAAGATATAACATTATAAATAAACCTTTACTGAATTGTTTATGTCACAACTATACACTGCAATACATTCCAAACAGTAAGTAACTGGGGTTATAAAATGGTCATTTCAAGATATCTCTCCTAGATTCAATTTAAGGGGGATGTAGCATCTTGTGTTATTTATTTATTAGTGTGTCTATGTGCCCAACCAGGGTAAAAAGAGGATGATAATATAAGATCTGTTAATTTTCACTTACTTAAGGAAGGTGGACAATGGATCAACCGGGAAGAAGAAAAAAGTGTGTCCTATTGGTAGCAACAGCAGATAGATTGGTAGAACTTAGCTGATAGTTTATTGGTAGCAAACAACTACAGATTCTATGCCAATACAGGAATAAAAAGACAAGTATCTGTAGAAAGTAACCCAAGCTGCAGTGTTTCTGCAGGAACTACATGTACCCTTGATATCAAAGGTTAGGTGTGATGCCAAACAAAACAAAAAAAGATTCCTACGAAGTCACAAGGCTGTTTCTGCAGCAAAACTTCATTAATTCTGATACTAGTCATGCAGTTAGTTTCTCCAAGTCCTTACCTCTGCTCCATTATGTACAAAGCAATTGTCCATCCCTAAGCCTGTGACTGTTTTCCTCCCACTGATGGCTGTGGACAGCAGTGTCACTAAGATAGATACTGTCATCAGCATTATTTCAGTGAGTGTCTGACTGTCTGACTACATCTCCTTTGTAAGCCTTCTCCTCCTTTGCTAGTGAAGAGATCATGTAGACGTGAATCTTCCCTTGAAATTCTCCACACAAAATTTACCTCATTTGGACTCTACATTACTTAGAAAGGTTCTGACTAAAGATTTGATTCGAATGGCTTCTACCTAACATTGTTGCTTCCCATTTAAAATGTAAAAGAATAAGAAACAAAGATCACTGAGACACAGAATTACAATTCTGCATACTATAATCCACATCAGACTGCTGCAGCATGAGGCCTTCAGGTCACATCCATCTTGCATGAGCACCCTACCTGCCCTCTCACCACCCCCTGCATCAAGTCCAACACAGACTCTTTCCTTCACAGGTTGCTCCTCACATCAAGGTGACAGTTACGTGTCTCCGAAGGGAAACCCGCAAAAATATCCCAAACCTTGTATAGCACTAAGAAATGAGTAATTAAATTATGGCAGAACTAGAATAAAACCTGAGCTCAAATTAAAGCTAAAGAGATGTGGTGCAGTTCTGCACCCAGGTGCAATAGGCGTTATTAACTGATAGGACTGAATGCAGTTCAGCATCTACATAATACAAACATTAGGTGGATGCATTTATATCTGGACACTGCAACCAAATCACTGTATTATTATACAGTGGTTTTCTGTATACTACAGCAGGATGACAGTATTTCTCATTATTAATTGCCTTCCAACTGCATAACAAAGGGGAAAATGCCAGGTCCCAGGCTTAGTGAATCTGTCGTTATGTTGCTAGGAGTTTTCATCTTAGTTTAACACATGGCTGCAGCAGGGATTTAGTTCTGGAAATTATTTTCTCCATGTCAGTTACCTAGATTTAAGAAAGGTAGCTGGCTAGCCACAGAATTTATTTCAGAGCCAAAGCCACATTCCTGAAACCCACCAATTTATCTTCACCTTGCATACACCACTCAGACAGTCTACAAATCCTTCTCCAAATACCTGGTGAAAAGGGAATGTTTACAGTAAAGCAGTGCAGATGTGAATGTGGCTAATCCAGTTGTATCAGCTTTTATTTGCTTTCAATTTACAGACATTGCTATTTTAGTTGCTACTAATTGCAGCGATGCATAGAAGTTTCTGCTGCTGCCGGAATAGATGGAGAATAGTAATTAAAAGACTACAAGAACTCTGTGCTTTAATGTGCCCTGCACAGATCAGTAAATTTTAAAGGCCATTGGGACATGCAGTGTCACATTATTAAACAATAGACATTGAATAGACTCTAAAGTTTCACAGGACATTTAAATTTGTCTGCTTTCACTTCCAGCCATTAGCTAGTGAAAACTCATTTTCACAGAATGGATGATCTTTCCCACAACTAATTTGAAAACCATCTATTTGTCTGTCTGTATGTTCCATCCTGACATCTAGCCCCATTCTTTGTTGTATGTGCCATGTCATTTTATGGGCTATGTTTCTGGCAGAGATGAGATCAAGCTTCTAGGTTTTGTCTCATCACAGACTCAGAAATTCATGAATCTCAGCAAAACTTTCCAGAAAAGAAAAACAAGATGATTCTTTTTTTCCTAAAACCAAAGGAAGGTTGATTTGTAGAAGCATTTTCCATGTGGCCAAAAGCTTGCCTATCCACATTAGCTTTCAGAATGAAAACCGATCCACATACTGGGTTAGAGCAGCTCAACTGCGGCACTCAGCAGCACTGCAATCAGGCTAGTTTCAGACACTCTGAGCTCACCCTCCATTGCAGTTCGTACCTTGAAAACTGGACAGATTCCTCAGTGTGCTCCACAGTGCCCCTTCTCACGCTTCTACGTAGGAAAGGTTTCCTGTAGCACTTTACTTTAGCCAGGATGTATTTTGGTGCAAGTAATGTTTCCCAATTAGATAAGACGTCCATTTTCTGATGTGTGAGACTACCATCCAACCAGTTTTTCTTAAATAAAGTATGCATCCCACTAAGGATTCCACTTCCCTCTCTCAGCTCGTTTTTCTCCAGCCTATTTTACCTTGTTTTCCTACCCTTTTGATACAAGTTAGCCACGCCACTTAATTCCTTGTCCATCGCATCAATTTAGCTCACTCCGTGCTGTTTAAGTTTTCTCTTTCTCTCATGATCTTACCTTTCCCCCTCCTTGTCACACATCCAAATGCACCTGAGCAGACTGTAAGAGCCTCGTTCTGTAACTCCAGGCATGGAAACTTATACCGCTAAACCTGCCTCAAATCATGCTAACCACCCAGTTCTCAATCTATGTGCCATAATCCTTCTCCTCATATCCTTCTACCAAGGCTCTACACGCACTCAACAACAAAATAATTTTGATTTGCAGTCCTGTTTGCCTCAGGTGGGAATTTTACAAGACTCCAGCTTTGGTATCCACAATGCAAATGACACTGTTCCTACTCTGTCCAAGACCAACTGCATTTAGAGAACTCCAGCTCTCAGTACGAAAAGCTGTATTTCCTGGGGTTTTTTTAATTCCTTTTTTTCAGTCTTTCATCTTCTTAATTTTGACATTACAAAATAGCACTCAAGTGCATGAGCATCTTTCACCATGACTCAGCAGCCTCTGCATGAGACCCTCAGGCACTTCTATCACATTTAGCAGTCTACTTCTACCACAGAGACACACAAACATAAACTTCCTTGACCACATCCTTCTTTATCCACAAGGATCTGCCCACAGGGAGGATAACAAACTGCCTGACATGGTGTGTCCTCCTACTCACCTAGTCCCTTAACAACTACCAAAAGTGCATATGATGTGTTGTATTGAAAAAGAAGAGAGAGACATGGGACTTACAAGGGAAACTTGGAAAGTAATCTGTCACTCAGCTGGCTTTCACAGCTTTTAACAGCTGGATTTTTATTTTGATTTGGGTCCATCCTTTATCACCATAGCAGGAACTCTAAGAGCACCAGGACCTGCCCCCAAGGCCTTTATGACTGAGCTCTGACTTCCCATTAATGTTTCCTGAAATGCCACCATCATAACTTTAATGCTAAATGCCCTTTAATGCTAAATCCGACAGCCAGGGCCAAGATAAAGAGATAAAAACCTACTAGAATTAGGAGTTTGACAATACTGCTGCTAGCAGGACACAAAGTTAAATCTCAGAACAGAAGTACCAGCTAAATGAAATGCTAAAAGCTAGATATGAGCAGTCATAACTACAATCATCTGGACACACCAACAAGCCCTAAAGCATTTCATGTCCAAAGTGAAGACATATCATTGAGAAAATGATACCAAACTCCCCTGGAACACAAACAGAGAAATGTAGACCCAAGTAAGAAAGACTGACTGTTTATCCACTGGTTTTCAAAATCACTGCAATTCTTTACAGACACTAGAGAGAACTGGACTTGGAAGGTTTTGAAATCAAATACATAAGTAGTTACAGCTGCAGTGTCTGGAGGAGGCTCCAGGGCTGTAACACACCATTTCATGAAAAAGAAATGTTGCTACCGGTTCTTTTAATAAAAATTAGTTGATATTTCATTTGTTTGAAGATAAATGAGAGCAGCTTCAGGATCACTGGAGCCCGTCACACTTTGTTATAGTTACTGTATTGCGGTTAGGGTTTGCTAATTTAACTGCCCCTCAATTATAATACACTATGCTGATGATTCTTTTCACTGTCACATATACTGCAGAAGGTTTATTTCCCATCTGTATATTAGAGAAAGAGGTTAAGGTCACGGTTTAATTTTGTACTGCTTGCTCATAGAAATGTTTTGTTTGTTTTACATTTTAAAGCATGAAAATCTGGAGGTAATGCTGCAGTTTTATAAAAATTAGCTTCTTCTTAGTCTGAAATCACTAATCTTAAAAAGCTATATTATATTTACAACCTTGATAATACCACCTCCTTACACAGCCTGACTATACAACCTGCTTCCAGACAGGCAGCACTCATATGATCTTGAATTTAAGCTGCAAGTATTATCACTTCTGTCATATTTGCTATAAATAAAATGGAACAATGTCAAAAGATGGTACCCAGCACAGAGACAGAGATGGAATCTTAACGGAGCTCTAAAAATTTCTGCACCAAACTCTGTATTAAAAAGCCAGACAATAGATTTTATATAGTGAGGATATATAAATGCAGAATGTGAGAATTTCAAACAAACAAACCCACTCAACAGTGTCTGAGAAAAAAAATGCTAAAATGTTTTTAAAAGAGCAGAGACTTTCTCATGTTTTTTGTGGCCTTATAGATAAAATCATTTTTCAAATAAATAGTTTTAATGCCATTATAGTTTTATTTTAATAATTTTCTCTACACTGACTCAAGCATGCATTATTTGCTGTAGTTATTCCTTGTTTTCTCTATTACCTTAAGCTGCAACCTCAATTTTGTAAAATTCAATACATGTAGCAGTTATAAAGCTTTAATTCAGCATCCATTTATTTATATTTTCTTTCCCCAAAGCTTCTAAAATCACAGCAGTAGCTAAAAAGCTGTTCTAAAGAAGGGAAATAAATCTCCTCAATCAGACATTTAAAAACACATCACATAAAAGAAAATTACAGCATGGTTCAAGAAGTAATCCTAGAGTAGGATATTAAAAACGCTCATTCAGAATCATTCTGTACTTTCACATAAGTCAGTAGCAAACTTACCACCAGTTATAGCCAGAGAAGATGCTTAGTTGTCATTAATTACATCAAGCTTATTAGTCTGCTCTGCAATGGATTAGGACTGCTTAAAGGCAACCACTGGGTATGAGCTGAAAAGGGAGGCTGTGGCAGGGGGACATCCCAACTGGTAAAACCCAGCGGTTTAAGGCCATCCCTGTACACTTGCACAGAGCTCCAGCTGCTCTTACTGCTGCCAGATGCCTGCAAGCAGCCTCCTAAATTAATTTCTAATTAAAATTATCCTTTTGGGGCAAACAACAATTACTTACCTCATCCACATTCTCAAAGGCATTGATGATGTCATATGGTAAACAGGACAGAAGATCAATCACAAACCACGTTTTCAGGTAGTTCATCCTTATGAGTTTGGGATCAGATATAACCTCTCCACCAGGACCAACAAAGGTTGTATGAAAGTTCAAAACAATGTCAACCAGAAAAATAACGTCCACCACACTGTCCAGCACGAGCCAGGCGATGTTGTTCTGTTTTGTCTTGAAGGAAACATTATATGGAACCATAATTGCTGTGTAGAAGGTTAGAATTAAGATAACCCAGTCCCAAGTGGTCTTAAAAGCACAATAGTGTAGTATTATGTGTGGTGGAGTCTTTGGAGCTTCTTGCTTGTATTGAGGAAGAATATCAGACCCTAGCTGAAGAACCTGTAAAAGACAGAAAAGCAAATGTTACTGTTTTCAATTAAAATGATTCAGAGAGAGGTCTTAGGGACTTCTGTAAGAAGCATCACAAAGCTGGGACTGTGTCCACTGAGCATGTTGTGTCAACCTGTAGTTTCTAAATTATCTGATTTATTAGGAACGTGTAGAGGCAGGTGTCACTTGACAAACGAGTGAGCATAACATCAAGGACATTCTTGCAGATGGACTGAGGGAAAACTATGCCAATAGTAAAGGCAGAGAGGCCAATAAACATGTTGTGACATTGCCACAGCGGCTTATGCTCTGCAGTGATGAACATGAGTATTCAATCATATTTGGAAGTGTTACAAGAATAATCCCTCATGCCCGACCTCTTTCTGAAAGCACTGTTGAGCCAGAACAATACCCTATCAAAGGTAAACCAGACTTGAACCTTGCTGGCTGACCTCCTTCTATTTCAGTCTGTGCCCTAACACCATGACACCATCATGCTTCCTTCTTACTTTCTTCAAAAAGTTGTTGCTCTTAGAAGCTCAATATCCCTAGCATGGTTGTTTTATTTCTTGTCATTACTTTTTTTGCATGTGACTATAATCTCCTCTGAGCCCATTTTTTAAACCATTTAACTGGAAACACTGGAAAGGAGCTAAACCGAAATTCACTTAAGACATTCATCCCAGATAACCTAATTACCTCTTCTGGTGGGCAAAGACAAGAAACAAAAGCACAACAGAACACACAACACTATAATGTGCTGACAAAGATCTATGTGTGTTTTGGAACTAGTAACACCTTTTAAATCTGGAGATCTCAAGTCCATATGGGATAAAATACAGAACTCCAGCAACTTTTAAACTCATTTAGGCCTACACCTGCCCCGTACTGGATCCAAGGCACTGCATTTGCAGGGACAGCTGGATTACAGATAGCAGTCCTGTAAGTGTTAAATCGATCAAACACAGGGTGATTCCTCTCAATAAAGAGGAGTAAGTGGCTCTGAGAAACAGCACAACAACAGTGAGTATGAACTCAAGTACCACAGATATGGATTATCCATTAATTCTTTGCAGGCTTATTTTCAAGATGAGAAAGCTGTTACTAAGATTAGATAATAAAAGTCTGTGCTCACTGAAAATCTGTTGGTTAGAAACTAACAAGGACAACAGCAGCCTCATTCACTCTGTGATGGAAGATGTGGCTTCTCAAGATATCTAACCTGTCCAGTGTCAGGGTACATGTAATCTGGAAGCAAACCTACTCCTGCCTATAAGTTCCCACCCTTCCTAAAGTCAGATTCAGCAACCACAACATACAAGGACAATCAGTTGAACTGGTATGATAAAAACTCATTTATTGTTACGTCTGTTAGCCATTTGTTTCCTGCAGAATCAGTTGCACAAAATTATCGTGTGGCCAGAAAACCACTATAGTCACTCTACACAGCAGAGAGAATGCAGTATAAACCTCCAAGAGACCACAGCTGCTTTTTTGCCAAATCTTGTATCACACCAGTTTGGGTGTCACACAGTGTCTTATGTTGAGCTCCAGCTGAACAGCAAAACACAGCAAGCAGCACTATCCCAATGGCACTCATCTGAGACTCTCACAGACGCCAAACCCCTTGTGAGACCCACAAAAACATAAGCCTCCAGGTGTTCCTTCCTCACTGACCAGGAAAAGATTCTCTAACAGCTCTTCTATAACCACTCAATGGGCAAGGTTCAGCTGCCCACTTGGCACACAACTCTCTGGTGCATCCATGGGTCTTTCCCTGGAATAAAACCAATGATCAATAAAATAATTTTTTCACAGCAGCCTTTGTACAAATCCATGAGACTTCTTTCAGTGTCAAAACTGATCCCTGCATCTGACACTTCATTTTGTCTTTGACTCTTAATTATTATCTCCATTTATCTTTTTGGACTCATCTGTGGTCATCATTTTACTGTCATGACAAATCAGAACTGGGACTTCCTGCCTTGGTTTCTCCAGACCTATTTGTTCTCTGCCTTGTTCACTGAGGCAGGAGCTGGAAACAGCCTCATTATAGCTGGAATAATAAGCTACTTGAGGCTCAAGCTGAATGCAATGAACATATGCTTGATGGTGCATATGTTCCCTATGCCTCTGGTGGTGGAGTGCTTAGGAGTTCCCATGATACCCTAAAAGCATAATTATTATTCTTAACATAATATCATGCTGAGTTTGACATGGTGAGTGGGTGGCAAGTGGCTGTGGAGACCACTGAACTATAATGATTATTTCTTTCATGCTGCATGAATTTTTAATTTTAAACCACTAAAGAATACACAATCTCTTGTTAGTCAGCTGCATTCATCACAGACTCACTGAATTAGTCCTGTGTACAACTAATAAAAACCACAGAATCACAGAAAATATTGATAACCATTAAGCCTAATAAAGTAGGTAGCACATTCTGTGAGGGATGACTTGTGATGACAATGCTCTTCCTCAGACTCAGAAATATGGAAAATGGGGTATGTACAGTGACGGTGTACATCCCCTCATTCTATATTCCTCATAGCCTTTTGACTACAAAGCTCTTTGCAGCTATGGAAGACATGTAAGAGATTGCACACAGTCCAAGCACCCAACTGCTGAGTACAATCTTCTCCTTTACCTGAGATTTTCCTGCTGTCTGATCTAAATATGCCTTGCCGTGACTTAATGCTATTTTCTCTGGCTGTATTGGTCCTGGTAAACAATTTACTTCCTCATTCTATGGAACTGGTTTAGACTTTCTTGAATATTGTTACCAGATCTCCTTCAGTCTTTCCTTTTCCAGACTAGATCAATAATGAATATAACTGGATTTACGGATCACTGAAATGTAATGATTTGGAAAAGCAAAAAGTGAGAGTAACTCCGCTGTCATCACCAGCCTATAGGTATGAGATAATTAAAATATTACACCACCAGCCCCTGAAAACTGTAGGTTGCAATCTGCTTTTAATTCAAGTAGAGGTTTTATTCTCAACGTTCACTAAAACCAGAAAGGCAAAGAACCAAAAAGCATTTAGCTACCAGTTCTTAGCATCAAACCTTGGACAAGCTCTCTGGCACAAGGTGCCTAAGGCTGTAATTTTCAGTAGCCCACATACTTTGACCATATATTTTTGACCCGTATATTTTTCATTACCAATGGACATGAAGATGAAAGCAGTACCTCTGTTTCATCAGTTAACCTGAAGGCATTCACTTGTTGCATCATCTGCACTGTTAAGGAGATGTTTGCAACCTGCCAAAGAGTTCATGTCATCAGTTCTGAAGAATAAAAATTATAAGCAAAAAAACTACAGGAATGACTTTGTAAGAAAGCCAGGATTAAGGACTACATATAACCAGTGTGCCTGTACAACCCCAGGGACCCAAACAGGGATATCTCCAAATACTTTTTCTCAAATGATTCAGTTTCCTTGGGAACAACCGTCCACTGGGATCAAGGACATCAAGTCTGGTTCTGTTTTGCAGTGAGACAGCAAGTAGGGGAGCAACCTGTGCACCTCAAGCTATGCAACAACAAGCAAAGTGAGAACTGCACGCACAGAAATAGGGCCATGGAAGTAAAAGTGATGTATGGAGACTATTTTCTTGTCTGAAAGAGCATGAGCTGTCCCAGAAACATGGGCTTGGCACATGGACCTGCTTTAGCATGAGCAGATGTGAAGTTAAAAAAATATATCAATTGGGAAATGTTTTCCTCTTAAAATATTATTAATTCATGGGGATTAAGGAGAAATTAATTAACTTCCCCCACTATCTCCTCCTGCCTTTTAAAGGGAGCTGGCTGGTGTCTGTCCCACTTACTTCGGCTAAGCGGGAGTGTTTGTGCACCACCTCAGCCTTGTTCATCGGTGTCAGCTGCTGCAGGACGCTGCGGCTGTTCGTCAGGGCCCGTGTCAATCGAGCAAACTTCGTCCAACCTGCAGGGAAGAAGGAAACCGTGTCAGAAGTACTCACACCTCATTCATGGCTAGTACATCTCCTTTGTGGCCACTAATGTCAAGTCCCAGACTTGAATAGTTTTTCTCTAAACTCCTGCACAGAACAGCTTAAAAGCCTTGTACAAAGGAAAACCACCACTGCTTCAAGGAAACCAGGAGGAAATCTGAGTGAAATCAAAGCACTCTGTCTCATCCTTTCCTTTGCATTTTGGAGATATTGTGGTAGAAGGATCACATCATGCTTTCAGCCTACTGGGGAGTTACTCCACTGCTGAAATACAATTCTAAGCCGCTGAAGTTAATGCAAGGGCTTCTTAAGACTGCAAATCCTGCTAAAGCAAAATCCTTCACAGCTAGAGAAAGGCTCCTTCTGATTCAGGGCCACTGGAGCAGCCCCAAAAGTTTGAACCTTAAGTCTTCACTGTTTCTTGTCCCAGCCAGATTTCAGGGACAAAACTAAATATTTAAAATAAATATTAAAAATTAGTAGTTATCAAGGCCAACAGCAAACAATAAAATTGAGAAAGTCAAGCAGATTAAGCACTAGACTTGAAACTATGAAATCACATTATAAAATACTTTTAATTGTGAAACTAACGATAAACAGGTGCCTGAATGGTAGCTTGAGACCCGCACATTGGGCTGCTCCTGCAGCATTTAAAAAGGAACAATAAGAACTTGCTGCTGACAGCAGCACCGGCACAGGAATGTATCATCAAGTCATTCCTGCTGCAAAAATGGCCAAACATTATAACTGGTGTGGATGCCTCAATGGATGGGGTAGACTGGTAGTAGCAAAGAAAACACATGTGGTTTAAGGAGTGGAGCACATCACTGTGAAGCAGGAAAATTTAGAATCAAAATATCTGCAAGAAGGGAACGCCTCCCCGCAAGACCTCAAGGAGATGCTCCCACTTCAGTTTATCCAGATATAGCCCAATGTTTTCCTACACGGGTGTGCAGAGCATATCAAACGAGCTATGGACAGCATAAAGCTTCAGGAGCGTCTTTTACTTTTGTTTCACTTGAATAATGAATAGATGAAAACTAGGGGAAATGTCACATCTGAGAAAGGAAACACAACATTTCCATGTTTGCAAGGTTTATTTGTAAACGTCTCTTGTCTTATAGGAATGAGGGACTTGGAATTTAGGGGCTGCCCTGAGATAGATAAAATGGGGAGCACAGAACAGACAAGACAATAAAACTAAAGATTTCAAAGCTTCAAAAAAATTATTAAAGTCTGGCTTTGCAATGTAGTGCACATATAGCATACTCACACTAACATAAAGCCATTGTTCATTCTTGGGCAACCACAACACAATCAGTGTCGTCACAGGCCACCGGCACAGTACAAACCCTTTGATCCAAGTATTTATATACAACCCCAAAAATGCACACTAAAAAAACAATAAGATGGAAAAAAGACAAGTATTTTATTAACTTTCTAAATCTACACCTTAAAAGTGAACGTTGGAGATGCCTCATGCTTCTTGAGCTTACTGGGATATTCACTTAGGAACATGCATACTCTATTGACCAAGGTCGAGACTAGTGATCCTAGTGTGAACTACTCATTTCTAGAAGAAAATCTTGTGGCTTTCTTTTTCCTAATTGCCTGTAAAGCTGTGTCCAGTAGGCAGCTTTAAAACAAAAGTCAGAACTGTTCCTCACCTTTCTTAGCCTGTGATTTCAATAAGCAAGTGAGCATGGGATCAGCATCATAACAGCTCTGACCTGATATTTCTTGTGATTGCTGGAGGCCATGGTGTGTCCAGCCCACTGCTTTTGACATGCTACAACCATACTGCAAGAACTAGAGGGATAAAGCAGTTCTCTGAGAATGTGATCATCCACCTCCAGATGCTGGGCAGGTAACACACATGTACACACCTCAGTGTTCTCTTCCCCTGGAGAGATGCTTCCCTGTGGTCGATGGGGACAAATTCCAGCCAGTCCCCAAAGTTTAGTTTGTCACCCTGCTGCACAACGCTGATACAAGAGTGATGGAAAAGGCTCAGCAAAGCCAAAATCACCACAGCCAAGCTATCGGATTCATTACCCAGCTTTGCCAGCTACTCCAGCATTGACAGGGACCTCATGAGGTACAACCTCATGTACCAATATATGCTGGGGGGCCATTCAGATGGAAAGGATCTTGGTAGAAAAGGACCTGTGGGTTCTGGTGGAGCAGGTTGAACATGAAACAGCAATATGTCTGTCCTGCAAAGAAAGCAAATGGTTTCCTTAACTGCATTAGACAAAACACTGTCGTTAGATCACAGGAGGTATCTGTCCCATCTATTCAGCACTGGTGAGGCCAGTACTTGATAGTGCTGTGTCCAGTTCTGAGCTCCCCAGTATAAGAGACATGAACATACTGGAGAGAGGCCAACAAAGGGTCACAAATGATTATGGGACTGAAGCATCTTTCCTCTGAGAGAACTGTGGATGTTCAGCTGGAAAACTGGGGCAGGCAGACAGACTTTAATGTAAGTAAATACCTGAGTGCAAGAGGAATGAGTCAATCTCTTTTCATTGATGCCCAGTGACAGGGCTAAAGGCAATGGGCACAAAATAAAACAGGAAGTTCCAGTTGAACATCAGGAAACAGTGTTCTACAGTGAGGGTGACCAAACACTATCATAGGTTGCTGGAGATGTTGTGGAGTCACCATCCCTGGAGATACTCAATAGCTGTATGGACATGGTTCTGGGGTCATATATGGCCCTGCTTGAACAGAGATGGCAGACTAGATGACCTTCAAACTTCAAAAAATCTGACACCTTTCTGACAGCCGAGAGTTAACGATTCAAGGTTTGCTTTATTTTCTGAGGTTTAGGGCATTGATCCATAGAGTAATTACATGAGGATTTGGAGAAAAGGCAGAGGCTGGAAATGACAGAAGATGGCTCCACGCACTCTCTGTGGAAATCCTTTCCCATGGTACTTCACAGGTCAAGAAATCTCACTTTCATAACGGTAAAACTAGTGAGAACCCCCTTATCATTGCCTGAGGTACGAAAAGACTGTTCATGAACCACAAATATAGAAGCTTCGGGGATGTTGTGGAAGAGTTACCATAAGGAACAAGACACACACCAAGCTTTTTGCTGTAAAAATAAAAAGAAAGAACCAACTATGACTTTTTCAAATACTCCCTTTCCAACATGGTCAATGTCATGTGAAAGAAAGAAGCCACACATTTCAGCATTCAGGGTTTTTACTCTGCTCATCTGGCCTGACCTCTTTTCACAGGGCAAACCATTTCATCACGTCCTTTTTCCACCAAGGCCAAAGCTTTGCTTTGTGCTAGATCAGACCTTTTGCACAAACCCTTCCAGCCTCATTTAGAGACATCACATTTCGAGATACCACATTCTCTTTCTGCCCCGTGAAGCCCATGATTTTGGATGCTGGAAGTACAGCATCATGTACCATGTACTACATATACTACTCTAACATGAGGGCTTTTTTCTAATTCAGCACAAAGTCCAGAATTATTCTGTCTGCTCCAATGTATCCATCTGCAACACTGTCACAAAGTACCAACTTCTTTTGTTTCCTATTTACAACCCAAGAGAATTAAAAACATAGCAACAGCAAGATGCTGAAGGATGAGTGGGAAGGTGAAAATGTATACAGGTTGCCTCGTGTCTGAAATAATCTGCACAGGGTACATTTCTCTGTTTCTTGACCTTGTTGTAGACTACATAAGTTGAGAATTATATTTAAAACCAATGTGTATTTTAAATAGAGCAGGCAACATTTGCATAGCTGCCTAGTGCAGTCAATGTTTCTTCAAACAATTCTCTCTTTTCCTCTAGAGACAGCGACTTGAAAAGAATGGTAATTTTATTCCGCGTATTAGTGACCGCCTGTCCTCACAGATATTTTCAGGAGTAAAGGAGCGGCACAAATCGCAGGTGGAAGGGGGGAAAAAAACCCTCTGACTTCATTGTGAGAAAAAGCAACACTTCTGATACTCTCCTCAGCTCAGCTGGACTGCGTCTTTCTTCCACAACACCACTTGAAAAATAATACCCTGACTTGCTCCATTGCACTCCAGTTCTCGGGAACAAAGGCAACCTCATCAGATCATACACCAGATCAGGCAGCAACTGCTTCTCCTTACAAGAAGTTAAACTGAGTATTTCAGAGGAAAAAGTTAACTACCACATATAGAAAGCTCTGGAATAACATACACATGAGATGATTGTTTCTCATGGCTCTCTTTTTAGTCTCTAACTACTTTCTGATTCAGGGACAAAACCAGAAGAACTTGTACACCCACTTAAAAAAAAAAAACCCTAATAATCTGCATTCATTCTAATGATCCAAATCTGGAGGCTGTTCTTAAACAGGAGCCTGGCAAAATATTCCCTGTTGCTATCCCTTACACAAATTAAAATCCCTGCATTCCCCAAAACTTGAAGACAAAGGTTTACCAACTCAATACAGCTATGAAATAAGGACATGAAGAAGGCAATCAGGTTGATAGTCATGAAATAAATGAGGATAGGCTGAAAGAGTTGAGGTTGCTTAGCCTGGTGAACAAAAGGGTCTGGAGAGACATTATGGTGGCCTTCTGGTGCTACAGGAAAGATGACAAGACCCTCTTTACCAATGAGTCTACTTGCCAGTTGTATTAAGTTTTGAGCAACATTGTTTACTGGAAGAGGTACAAATCCCTGCATTCCCCAAAACTTGAAGACAAAGGTTTACCAACTCAATACAGCTATGAAATAAGGACATGAAGAAGGCAATCAGGTTGATAGTCATGAAATAAATGAGGATAGGCTGAAAGAGTTGAGGTTGCTTAGCCTGGTGAACAAAAGGGTCTGGAGAGACATTATGGTGGCCTTCTGGTGCTACAGGAAAGATGACAAGACCCTCTTTACCAATGAGTCTACTTGCCAGTTGTATTAAGTTTTGAGCAACATTGTTTACTGGAAGAGGTCCGTGCCCATGGAAGGAGGGTTAGTCTAGATGACCTTCAAAGTTCCTTCCAGTGCAAACCATTTTGTGATTCTGTGTTAGTCTCTGCCTTGGTACAGTGTAAAGCTGTCCTTCCAGGCACGCAACTTGCTTCTTCCTCCTGGTTTTTAGTCACAATTAAATATTTTACATCTACAAAATATTTTCCACGTCTCTTGATCTGATTAGGCCTGCCAATTTGACAGCCCTCTGACTGGGGGCTGTCAACTCAGCTGGGCAAGACTTGGTGACTACTCACACAACAGGTGAGCCAAAGGTTTCTCTGAAAAGAAAAAGTACTAATTTCATTTTGTAAAATCAATTTAGTATTTCTTTCAAACATTAGATACCACAACATGAGTTGCAGCTGTTAATGTGCAAGGATGCCTGAGTGATTGCAGGAGCACAGAAGGGAGGTAGGTAATAGTCATGCGAAGCAGACACCTGAATACCCTCTCAGAGGGAGAAAAGCTTTCAAGATGGGTCTGAGATGCTCATTCTGCCACTCCCTAGAGTCACACATCACTACAAAAAGTGTATGTTGTCTAAGGGGAAAGTAGTTATTTCTGTCTTTAAACCTGATTCTACTGTCCCTCCACCATGAGAAAGTCTAAATCCCTGACCCAAATTTTTTCACTAAAACACATGCCTTTCTATCAGCTGCTGCTCCAACAAAAGCAGTGTTATGCCCACACATCTTTCTTCCTGAAATCCTGAATCAATCATTGTGTTTTATACTGGACAGCTGGGATGGGAACAGCTCTACAGCAGCTGCTCTCCTAACAGCTCTTCTCCACTGCTGCATTCACTGAATAACTTAGTGTTCAGGGACCTTTTGCGAACCACACATTTGCATTGCTGTAAGGATCTCTCTCCCTGCTATTCTGGTCACCAGTCTCTTTCCCATTAATACACGCTGCAGATCAATCCAGTCCAACAAACATACATCTCCAGCAAACAGTCCTTTTGTCTGCTACACTCTCTAAGTAGGAAGGAACATGACCCAGGCTGAAGATGCTGTTGCAGTGCATGGCAGCGTATGAAAAGGACCAGGGTAAAAGCTGTCCAAAGAAAGTACAGACAGAGAGGTTTTGCCAAGCAGAAGGGAAACTGGAAATGATGGCACAGATTCACTGTTTTCTAATAGCTATCAAGAGACAAAACTTTTAAATCCATCCAATTCCTTCTAAGGTCATAAAGCAGAATTGCGCAGACACCACCCTGAACTGTCATCCAGATGGTGTTCACACACACACAAAGAAGCAAGTCCTGGTGCTCACACACATGGACACAGCTACCAAGGGTCTGGCGGTGTCAGACCTGGGCAGCGGGGAGAAGTCCCTGCCCATGCACAAGCTAATGGGCAAAATAGAAATTTGGTTCTTTTGCTCCATAAGTGCTTAAGCCACTTCCACTACACAAACCTCAGCAGTCAATAGGCCTAACCATTGCTTTCGGAGAGAACAGAAAATGTTTTTCAATATAAATATCTGCCAGTGAGAAAATCCTTTAAAAGTTCCTCATATTGAATTAGGATGTGAAAGTCTGCAGTCTTGCTGATTGGATTTGTATACAGGTGCAAATATGGATTTAGCCACCTAGCTAGAAGCAGCACTGAAAAAAATGTTTAAAATCTCTAGCTCATAAACTAGATTATGTTATTCTAAAGCTAAATTCATACCCCAGATTTTATGAAGAGTTTAAAAATCTCATGGTGAGATGTTAATGTTCTTTATAGCACTCTTGCTCTGAAAACTCTACCCATGACTAGTTCCCCCTAATAAAACATTAGTGTAGCCCTGCTGGGTTGCAATTAACCTTTTTGTTGAGGTTTGTCTGGTCTTAAAAGGATGAGAAATAATGAAGGTTGTTAAATCAGTCTAACAGCTAGCTCTCCAATATCTCAGATTGCAGTGACAACACTTGGGTTAAGAATGACAGTCCATGTGAAAAACCAACACAAAGAGTAATTACAGCAATGCTTGCGGTGATTCTTGTGTGCAGAATTGTAACACCCCCAGACCATGGGAAGGGTGTTCTCTCAATGTAGAGCACAGAATACTTAAGATACAGAATGCTTAAATAATACATACTCTGTGACTTATTCACAGAAGGAAAGAGCTAGGACTGCTCAGAAATAGGCAGTTTGGAATTCAATTGGATTCATGGATCATCCCTTTGCATCAGTAGTTAGCAGCTACAAATCTCAAATATTACTAAACGTTCAGACAGTCAGATCATTGCCATGGCTGGCTGTTTGCTTTTTATTGCAGGTAAAGTATGGCTGAAAGAACTTATTGCCACTTGGAAAAACATCAATCCTTCTTTTTTTTTTTTTAAGAGAGAGGGATAAGTGAGATTCCTGAATAAACAAAATAATAGTGAAACAAAGCTCAATCACTCCCCTGGTGAAGTAGAACTGCTTATGGACTGAAGAACCACTGAGTGTATTCAAATGCAATTCAAAATATGAGGATAAATTTCCGGATTTTAAATCTCATGCATTCCACTGCCTGGTAATGTACTGCACTCCAGGGATAAGTTTTACATCTGACCTCTACTTGCTATTGTATTTCCAGTTACCGTCCACCCACTGCAACTACTGGGGAGCTCAAAACGGATAAAGAATCACTGGGTAATCTTGAGTATATCATTCTACCTCTCTGAGCTTCAGTTTCTTCTTCTTAAAATGAAGATAATGCTAATGACCTACTTTGCAAGCCATTTTGAGATGTACTGATGAAAACTGCTAAGATTTATACAACACCAGACTACTTTTGTATATAATGTATTTTTAAATTTAATTCTAGGATTTTGCAGCACAGCTTCTTAAATTTCTTAAAGCTAAACTTTATATGCAGGCACAGGGCCACCAAGGAGTTATTTCCCCTAAGTATACAAAAGCAAGAGCAATTTTTGGGAACTAAAAAATACCACAAAAACCCCAACCAAGTCCTGTCGGTGTCAGTCAACTGGCTTTCAGAAGTTGGTCAGATAGAAAAGTAGTGCTGATCAATGGTCGGGGAAAGACTACACCAGCCAAAAGGAAGACATGCTAGAAAGGAGACAGCAAGAGACATGCAATGATGCACCCAGGGATGGAAATAAAGAGGAAACAAGTAAGTATCACAGTATCACAGTAATGATGAGGCTGGAAAAGACCTTAAAGATCATCCAGTCCAACCTAAAACCAACCAAGTAAACCTAAACATCTGACATCTAGATCATGCCACTCAGCACTTCACCCAGCCTAACCTTAAACACCTCCAGAGACAGTGATCCAACCAAAGCCAGTTCCAAAATCTGATCGCTCTTTCAGTAAAAAACCTTTTCCTAATGTCAAGTCTAAACCTCCTCTGATGGAGCTTAAGACTGTGACCCCTTGTCCTATCTCCAGTGTCCAGAGAGAAATGACCGACTCCTGCCTGAACATAACCACCTTTTAG